>JANTCA010077728.1:0-14862 GCA_024741275.1 Chironex yamaguchii
TAAGTCTGACTAATGTCATATATACTTCAAATATGCCACTTGTGAGAGTATTTGCTTGTATTTGAGAAAATAGAAGAAAATAAATTGAAAGTTTGAAAAAAAAATTATTATTATTATTATTATTATTATTATTAATGCTGTTGCTATCTCATCCAAATTTACACAATGTCAGGTGATAATGAGGAAGACGTTATGTGTTGCCAGTGATTCAGATATCTTTTGAATTTTGTTTTTGATGACACCAGGCAGAAAATGTCGTTTATGGTCCTTTTAAAAGTAGCAAGGCAGTTATTCAAGAAATCAGGAAGCAGAAGGAGGAACATGTTACCAAAACTCTAACATCACAAGGGCTGATAATCAAAAGTTTAACTAAAGAATGTTTCAAGGAACATCTTACTATATGGAATTCTGTACTTAATTCATTTCTTTGTAATATCTATAATTTTACATCACGTTATTTGAATAATATATTGCCGACCGTAAAGAATCTGCTACTGTGGAAGCGCTCAGACAACAGTCTATGCTATGCTTGTCTTCGTTCACAAACTCTCCAGCATTCAGTATCTGGCTGCCCTATTCATCTTCACGAGCTAGATACAACTGGCGCCACGATTCAGTACTCAGACTTATTGCTGATTTTGTCCAATCTAGTAATAAGGATATTACTATCTACTGTGATATTGCTGGCTATCAATCACCCAAAATTATATCTGGTTATGAATTACGCCCTGACCTTATCATCCAACAGGACAATAATTTACATGTTGTGGAATTAACAATCGGTTTTGAGACGAGTCTCTCTTTAAACTACCATCGGAAAGTAAAGAATTTCGATGACTTGTGTCAAACTCTCTCAGCATGAGCGCTATTGGCGGAACTTCCACACAAAGCCAATCAATTATCCTATGTTTGAAATCCTCAAGGTATTTAATCATGATTACTTATTTAGGAAGATTATTGCCTGTATAATCAGAACAACATATTATCTATTTTGTCGTCGTAATAAAGAATGGACAAATCCTGAACTTTTGAAGTGGTAATTGTGAAATAGTAGTATTTTTTGTGAGATAAGTACAACTAAAGTCATCAAAATTTTGAATATGCCATGTAAATGTGAGTATTCGAATGTATTTGAGTAGATTCAAAAAATATTAAAAATTATAAAGTTCAAAAAAATCATCATCAGTAATAGTATTATCATTATTACTATTATTGTTATTAATATAATTATCACTATTATTAGTAATAGTAGTACTCCTACTAAATTACTACTACTATTGTTATTATTATTATCATAACCCTCATCACTTGGGTAAAAACTTCACTTAATTTTATTTTTCAGACGATGTTGGTAGGAGATTCCTTTTTTTGGTATTCCATTGTGATGTTCAGAAAATTAAATTTTAATTAAACGTGATTGATGTATCCTCAGAATTTATGCAATTCCAAGTTAAAAACAGGAAAAGTTTGTGAAGTGTTGTTGACTGCGAAAAAACGTGTGCTAAAATGATTGTTTTAGAACATATAATGTGTGGTAAAAGGAGCAAATAAATTATGCAACAAATCCGTATCGAAAGAGAGGTCATGCAACAGCCTGTCTTTGCGAGGTCTCGTAATTAAAGCCTTAAAAAAATTTTTGTATGTTTGAAAAATATGTTTGAAAGATCATACAGAATTGGCATAGAGTACAAGATTCAGTACCCAGAAACAGTTATAAGCTTTCCTCACGGTACCTAACGCTCTCACAACCTTCAACAATTCGCAGCTGTGAAAGGAGATTGACAACTACCTTTGCTTTGCTTGTCGTAATCCACAAACTATATATTTTCAGTTTTTAGCTGTCCTATTCACTTGAACGAGGCAAGTTGCAACTAGTGTCATAAATCAGTGCTCAACGTAATGACTGACTTTCTTTATTCTTTAAATCAATAACATATAATATGTGACATTCCTGATTTTCATTCTCCAACTTTGATCTCTTATCATGAATTAGAAGCGTGCATTATAATCAAAAAGGACAATGAACTGGAAATCTTGGAGTTAATAGTTGGAATTAAGACAAACCTGGAGAAGACCGTTCAACGAAAAGCAAGGAAAAATTTAGAATAATGTCAAAGTTGACGTCATCAACCTTAGCGCGACTGCAACTGGAGGTGTCTGAAATGAGAGCAAACAATTCATGCAAATGTTGAAGAAAAAAAATAATAATGCTGACTATTTGCTAATAAATATTGACCAATCTATTCCATATGGACAAATCCATTCCAGAGGATACATATCATCAAGTATAAACGGAGTGATGTTTTTTAATTATACCTAGCCAATGTCATATATGCATTGAATATTCCACTTGTGAGAATATTTGATTGGATCTGAGACTGCAGAATAACATAAATTGGGAGTTTAAAGAATCATACATAAAAAGCTCTTCACCTTCTCAATTCCTTCATATCACAAGACTGAGTTTTTTTAGGCTATGATTAATCTTTGTGCTCGTAATCATTTGGGTGTTTGGCATTAAAAGTTAAGTCTGTCACTTCGGTAGCATGTATAAATCTTATCACAGTTAAAGTGTAACTGCTAAGTAAATCACAATCAGGCTTCAACGCCTCGTGGGGCACGATAGATTAGATTAGATTAGATGTGCAAAAGACCTGCTAGAGAGAAGTGGGTAGCAGTAGAGCCATTTGCTGTTCTACGAGCTGGTATAACTATCCAATATTCTCCCTTGTTTAGCCAGGTAGTTGGTACCCAAGCGTTTTGGATGTTCACACAAAACGAAATCAAAGAAACAGTCTCCTTTCTGCAACAAGGTTCTATCACAGACGACGATTACAAAAGTACAGTTTTCGTAACTTGTGTGGATAGGTTGTTTGTTTTGTAGCTGTGTTTAGATGGTTTGTAATACCCTATCAGAAGGTGTAATTAGCACATTTGACATCATATATTTCAAGAAAATGTGTATTGGAATTTTGGAAAAATACACTCGATGTCCACAATGTCGAAATAACAAAATTGGTTCGAACGGCAGAAAGTGCGAGTAAACTGGCTTTTGAAAGTGCTAGTAAACTGTATATCAAAGTCTACTGAAAATAAAACCTCATTTTTTATCACACTTTAGAATATGTACCCTCCCGCTTTGCTGGGTATATATATGGAGGAAAGATGGAAGTGAAGAACACTTAAAGATAAATTACCCAATATTTAATTTTGGTCAAAGCCTACATTTACTGTCTAAAAAGAGTCCTCTAAAGTTAGCTACTTCCAAAGAAAGCATTTGTGCTTAGAAGAGAAGGGAAAAGGAGTAGAAGGAATTTTTTTTATCTGTTTAGTATTTAAATAGTAGAGAAATCGAGCAAATTTGAAAGACAGGAACAGAAAATAGCCAGCACCAGTCACAAAGAAATTTTATGTGAAGGCTCGGTGGACTTCAAAATTTTTTTGACAAAGCATAAGACTGATATGAGCAGCGGACGTGGACTGTATCCTACAGTAAATATGTATAAGGCCAGTCTGTTTTCAGACCACACTATGTGCTGTCGTGAAAGTATGTTCGAGAGTGTACTCTCTGAGCTCCTTTGAATTGTCTTTTTAGTTCTCATCGAGGAAGACTGGTCTTCCTTTGTATTGAAATGATCTCGACATTTTTCATGTAGCCGGTTTGTTATTAAAAGAAATTGTGCACAGTACAATGATTTGCCAGTGTTTTGAAGACCACAATGAAAAACTGTGGAAATCTTGAAACAGCTTGCCACAGGAATGCTAGTAAGAGATCTGGTGCAAAGTCAAAGGGTTTATTGACGTCATTCATAATTACTTTTGACCAATCAGAGACCGATCTACGTCAGATAAATCAAAGCGCATAAATCAAACCTGAACGGTACACTTGTGAAAGTTTGCAAACTGAGAGATGAATGAAGTGATCCTTAACATGGTTTGAATGGGTCGCACTTCAGGATGAATACCTCTTGTTATGGCAGCTTGTGTGATAAGTCATGATATGTACGGTTAGCTGACACAATGTCAGATTTACCCGAAGTTAGTGACGAACAGCTTGAAAGAATTTTGGATGGTAACCCTGACTTCGTCCATGAGTACTTCCTTAAGAAAGCCACCTCAGCCTTGGTCGAGGCATGGATGTCCAAGAAAAGGAAAAAGCACAAGTTGTCCGTGCAGGAGGTAAACAGAGTGCAGAAAGTATCACCGGGATCATCTACAAATTTGGTTCTTAAACCACTTACTGGTAGCTTAGCAGGGTCTTCGACAAAGCTGAAGCAACTCTATGGCTCAGAGGAGTGTGACGATGCCCCTGCCAAGCAGGATGATGTACGTCAAAATAGTGGACAACCGAAGAAAGATTACAAATCTCTCAGTGAAATGGAATTGTTCATGGAGTTGATTAAGGACATTTCAAATGAACTTGATATCAACACCTTGTCTCATAAAATTCTTGTTAATATTAGCATTTTGACAAATGCCGATCGATGTTCATTGTTTCTCGTAAAAGGTACCAATACAAGTGAAAAGGACATGAGATTTTTAGTATCGCGATTGTTTGATGTGACTTCAGACTCTTATCTAGAAGACGTAGTTAGACCAGAGGGAGAAGAAATAATTATTCCCATTGGAGTTGGAATTGCTGGCGATTGTGCATTAACAGGGGAAGAAATCAATATCCCTAATGTGTACGAGGTATGTACTACTAGCGGTGCCAACATTTTTTGCCGTGTCCTTTTAAATTACGTCGGTCCTTTTAACTTCCAGTTTAAAGGGTCCTTTTGTTATTTCAAATATCCTTCATCGCAAGTTGATTACTTTATTAACGGGAAACCTAACTTAGTTCTAAAGATTACAGTAACTGAGAAAAGTCGCTTTGTTTTTTACATTTACAATTACAATTTATTTGAACTGTCACGCAAAGTGGCAACGACATTGGATCTGCTGAGGAGAAATTTTGAAGACTAAGTGCTTGAATCACTGGTGAAGGGGACGGATAATATATGTTGCTTAATTAAGCCGTGCTGTTCAGGTAAAACTGCGAAGTACCTAAATGTTTACGATGGTTTGCAGTACGAACCCAGATGCTTGTATGTCGACACCTTTAAAACACCGTTGTTGATATTGCGAAGTTTACCCATCGATCGATTGCATTGTAAACACTTCCCAGCAATCGATATTTTAATTTGAGCGCTTTTATTTCTTTAAACATGTGAAGAATTTCATGGTAAACATAACTAACAAGGATACCTTTTGTAAAATCGATTATTTGCTGGCGTTGGGGCGTGACAGAGATCATTGGAGACCACTTACTCTACCTCGCTGATGTCGATAACTTCAGTGGCAGAACAAAAAGTTCCCAACCACTTATGTACTGTATCATGGTTACCAGAGCACAATTTTTACTTATCATCGTCGATGAAAAAAACAGTTCCGTAGCATATGTTTCGTTGTCAAGTCACTGTAACGTCGCAATATTTAGTTGCTAAGGGCCAATCGACAAAATTTTACCTTAAATGTATGCAGCATCAAATTTATTTTTTGATACACGGTTTCTAAATTGCAATTGTTATCAGTGACAGTGTGAAAATGTAGTCCAGACGTTTCCTTATATTTCCTAAATTCATAAATTTTCGGTGACCTAATATTAGCTTTCTAATGAGATTCGCTGTTGGCATATTAATAACTGACAAAAAATATCGTTGTCTTTGATAATTCTGTCTTTGCAAAGCCACCAGATGAATGCTCAGGAATTTTAAAATGTTTTCGCAGAATCGTGTCACAGCATGAAAACTTTTTGTGATCTAGAATCCAACAACCAAATTCGGTGCTTGGATGAACGCTTCATAACCACAGCGTTTGCCATGGCTGACGACACACTGTTCACAGCTATCATTTTTTGCTGTTCAATTTATCGCCAGTGTATTAACCCAGCTTGATCCTATTCTTGGCATCTTTGGGAGGTCCTTTGGCTATCACAACTTCAACATCGTACTGATAAGTTGCTTTGTCCGATCACCCGGAAAGAAAATAGTTGTGGTAGGAGGTCTGTTAGTGAGAAAAAAAACAATAGTTCAAATTGTGAGCATTGAAGCCATCCAGTGAAAAGAGCTACTTGAATATTTCAGTGATAGGCATTTGGTGATAGCTTATTAGTTTAAAGTTGTTGCGTGTACATAGAAAGAGATGCTGCTATGCACTTTTTCCACACAAAATTTGTTCTCGACAATTATTGTCTTGAAAACTTAAGAATGCATTAGTGAAGCATGACTGAAAATTCAGGGAGATATATATGATCGTTTCGCAACCGGAAAGCGTGGCAGAATTATACAATTTATGGAAACAGGGTAACCCCAGTAGCCGGAGTGTAGCGTTTGGCACTGTCCAACGGGATATCGGGTTTGCAAGAGCTGGCTGGGGGTTTTAGTGTACACTTGATATCCCTGGAACAATAGGACATACCCTGCTACGCCCTTTTTGAGGTGTGCAGGGCCATTTTCGAAAAAATACCTCGGGTGTGGTATATGGCCCAATATCTTATACACAATGATAATCCGTGCCCATACACTTTTGGCTAATATTATAGCTATGTTTTACTGTGATTTCACATTGCACGATTGTCTACTTGTCTATACTGTGTGACTTTCCAGAGTGGGATTCCTTGCATACAACATGCCATACACAAGAAACATACCTGTACCACTGGCTATAAAGAGGCAAATTGAAGGCCCTCCTGCTCAAAATCTTAACATAAAAGTTCTTGTCCTGCATGCTGTTTATTACTTTTATCACTTATTTCAAATTGTGCAGGTGCAATGAATCATGATCTAAGTGGTCATAGGCCATTGTGTTGATATCGTTTTAAATCCAGTTCTAGATCAAGTTACTCTGGTGCTGTGCCATATAGAAAGTGACATAAAAATTCAGATTTCGTCCCATACAATACTGATATTGATACTTTGAATAATGGGAACAGTAGGTGGCAGTTCCATTATGTGTGTGACCCTCCAGTGCATAAATGTGATGATTTGCTCTTTGTGTGTCTATTGCAGAAGAGTTTCTGTTTCCTGTACAATAGTGTTAAAGTGATATGTTGAGGATTCTTGTGTTTGATCAAACTTATTTTTGGAAATCTCTCGTGAACATCTAAACTGATCCTGCCAGTTTCTTTGAAGTCAGTATTTTAGTAGGTATCAGGTTGATGCTATACAAATTTAATAGATAAAACAAGCATATTTGTTAGGCATCTGACTGACCTCAGCCATGAAGTCCCAGTGCAGATAACGTCACTTCCATGGCATTTAGACGTGGCTCCAAGTTGTACTCTTAATTTCAAAGTTACACCATCCTCACATTTGACCAGTTTGGCAACCATGGTGTGCAAGAACTTAAGAATATTAGTGATGTTGGCATTGCTTCAGGTTTTAGTAGGTGACAACTTAGTACCTGCTGAGTGTGTTGCTTGTAACCAAAATGCATTTATCGTATATGTATTTGGGGCTGAGTAGCCTTTACTGTGCCTGGCATTAAGGAGTTGGTCATGCAGTGTTAGTGCAGGCTCCAGTGTCATATTTTTTACTGCCCTGGATGGGGTTGGAGGGAGTTGAGTATGATTTCTCAAGTTTTCAAGGAAATCAACATGGGGTTGTTGAGACTAGAACCTCATAGTTTATTCTGGTTACACCAGCTAGCTGGGAGAAAAAGTTGTAATATGTTGGTTTACTTAAACATTTTTATGCAATGCATTGAGTGACAAGTTTTTTAGATGCGATATTCATTTTTATGAGACATTGTCCATTTTAATAACAACTGGTTGAATTCAATTAATCTGTAGGTCTTTCTTCAAGTAGAATGACCACATACACCTATGTCTTGAATCCTCGTTGGTTGTAAAGCACTTTAAAGGTGGTCTTTTCCATGTGTTTTGGGGGCTCTAATCAGTCTTAATATACACAACAAGGAGTTGGCTTGCTAAGTGATAATTTCTCTACTGTGAAAAAATATGAATTTGGGACCTTCATAAAAGGATGTGATGGACAACACTTAACCTTTTAGAGTAAGGACAAAGCTACTAATGCTTATATTTCTGATTATTGTAAAAACAGCTTCAGTTATTATTTCAAGGTCATCAACAGACATCTGAAATTGAAGGTTACAAGTTTTTATCACGATTAGTCCGCTGCAATAATGTGCATTTGGTACATTTGAAATATAGAAGTGTACCAAACAATTGACACATTCTTATATTATATTTATATATGAACTTAGCCAAACGTATAACTGTTGATCTTGTGTACCTAAATTATAACTTAGAAATATGCTAATACATATTCGTTAATCGTGTTATTTAAAAGCGGTGTTTGATCATGTTCACTGTAATTCATCTCTTATAATACAAGCAACATTTCAACTTAACTTTTCATAGTTGCAAAGTTTCATTTATTTTAGCTCTTTGTATATTTGTCTGTATAATACATTTTATTTTTTCTCCATAGGATGCAAGGTTTAATCAGGAGATTGATAAACATACTGGGTATAAAACTCACAGCATGCTTTGCTTGCCGATCAAAACTCACGATGGACAGGTATGTTCATAATTTTATTCTCACCCAAGTGCCAAACATATAGTGTTGCAACAAGTAACATCAGTAGTAGGTTAAACGTTACTAATTCTTGTCAAATCGGCTGAGAAATCAGACCACAGTTTTCACGAGGATTGGCCCACTTCAAGAAGAGGGTTTTTTTGTGAAAACATCACTTTCAACGCACCTTCCAAAGAACACTGAGTGTTCATGAGACATGCATTTCTAACACTTCCACACTGTCGGCGCTTGATCTAATGTGGGTGGTTGGTTCATCTGGCACCTTCTCACCCAAGTACCAAACATATAGTATAGTCATTTTTATGTGGAAAAAACTCGGATAGCAGTTTGATCACTAGTATTAGAATGAGCATATAAAAGAAAGCAAATGAGTAAACTAAAGTACATCTTTCTGCACAAATAATAACTGCTAAATGTGGAAATAGATTTATTGTAATTATATACAGTAGCTTTAGACAAGGGTTAAAGCAATTACTATAAAAGGAATGAAAGAAAACCAAACAAGCAAGCTTGTCAATTGTTATACTACTGATAGTCGAATCCATACTTTGAACTAGTAACTGTTACGACTATAAACAGGCTGTTTTGTAAGCATATTATGATCAGATTGCCAGGTATTGAGAGTATTTAAAGCCTCGTTACTCAATTGTCGTTAATACTGCATATTCTTTCCAGTTTGTTTATGCTGTAAAAATACTCTACAAACTTCTAATACAAATTGTGAACTATAAACAGTACCATGGTTTTTGAAGCTTTTTGTCAGTACTGAGAGTTTATTTTTATGTTCATATGTACAAAGCAAATGAATGGTACAACCTAGATATTGTTAAAATGAAAACCCAAATTTGTTCTAAAATAATTCAATTAAGATGGTCATTACAGCAGTGTTGGGCATCACTTACAAGGGCTGGTTGATTCTGGTTTATTCCTCTGAGAGTTTGATTCTGTTTTAGGTTAAGCTTAGGGTACTCAGAACACTGCATAGAACTTGTTGTTTTAAGCTGTAAATGTTGTCCAAAATGTTCAACTCATTTGACAACAAAATATCCTGAACTTATTAGTTTTGCATAGGGCAACTTGACCATCCTGTCCCAAATGTCTCACTGTTGTTAAGCTTATGGTCATTATATTGTTAGATTCCATTATTCTATCCAAGCTTAACGTATGTGTTACATATAAATCACACTGGAGGGAATGGCCATTGCATTAGACTGTTTGAGATAAGATTACCATTTAGTATCCTTTTATTCTCTAATGAAGTTTGTGATTAGCACATGGCTCCTTAGAAGAAATACAAGCTGCCCTAGGTGACCTAATTGGCATTACCACCCCAAACATTTCTGGTTAGTTAGTCTTAAAAAAGTCATTAAATGTCTCAACTATTGTATGATGGTTGTAATTGTGTAGTATTAAATATGTATTAACTAATCAAAATCTAATGTTATTGTCACCAGACAGGATATTTACAGAACTTCTTTAATCTGTTGTTACTAATATTGTGGGAAAGAAAAGCTGAAGTGTAGTCTTTGTTGCTAGGTAGTGGTGAGCATTTAAGAAGTAAAGAAAGTCACGAACTAAAATTTTAGTAAGAAATTTCACTGTCCAAAGAGTTCATTTGTGCAGTCCAATTCCTTAGCACATATGCACACATTTCATTTTTCTACCTGTTTCCATTGTCAGTCCCCAGATTGTATTATATTGAAAGAGGGGATAATTGTTTTATGTGGTATGGTGCCTTACCAATTTGTAACAGTTTTGTGGTTATGGTAATTTTGTGTGTAACAGAAGGCTTTTCACCATGTTGTCATTTCCTGTGACACACAGAGCCTATCAGTGGTATAAAGTTTGTGGAATTTCTTGCTGATACTAGTGTTCAGTAGTGATTTTTTGTAACTGTAGTACCAAGATACTATGCGTGTTCACAATATTGCATTAAAATCCAATGGTTACATAATCCTAGTACTAATGCATTGTAATATCATATACATCACAAAAAGAAATAGAATGTAAGATATTAAATGATAACACTGAAACCACCTTGAAATTATCCCCAACTCCTCCTATCTACTAAGTAGTGTATTCCCACTTAACATTAGCAGTCCATCAGAGATGGTTTAAAGGTACCTAATAATTTAGCTTTCAATGAACACAATTTCATTTATGGAAGTATTCCTGTCACTTGGGTTTTGTGCGAAGGAATATAGTAGTAAAATTGCCAATCAACTAGTGGAGATTATGGAAACAGATAATATTGAATTTATCAATATGTAATATTATATTGACTTTATAGGTCATTGGTGTTGCTCAGGTGATAAACAAAAAGATTGGTGATCAAGTTTTTACTTCCAAAGATAAAGAGGTTTGTTCTCACAGATAATAATTGTCTGCTGTAAACTATTGTTATTGGTTGTGCTGTGATCTGCAAAAGTAACAACTTTAGTCATGTCCAGGTTATATGAAATACCTATCAGGATAATCAGAGATTAAGTGACAGGATCAAACAACATGTTCCAGCCAGTGTATGCTAAGAATCAATTCCTCCTAGACAACAGCCATCTCGTGCTTGCAAAGCAAAAATGACTGCGAAAACATGCGATTCTGGGATAAGCCAACATTTACTAGAGAATTGAGAATGCCATAATTCATGAAGATGAGAATTTTCGGATAATTGGCACTGCTAGATTGCCCTTTCTCACACGTTTATCACAATCTAACTTCCCATTTCTGTAGTGTTAAGCTTTCATGTTTTCATGGTTGATCAGGTGTATGTTTTTTGCTTGAAAATATGCCAATGTTGGACAACCCTTTCAATCAGCTGTCATGTATCAATTTAACTTAAAAAGTATTGGTTCTGATGTCTAAGTTTTATCTTCCCTGTTCAAGACAAAAAAAATTCATCCCCATACTTTTAGACAAGGATGGCAAAGTCTTCATGTTCCAAGTTTTGTGGAGTGTGCTTTTTTGTGTTTATGGACCAACCGCTTTACTGTTGTTGCTTACATTGGTGATTTTGTGGATTAATTTTCTTGTCTGATTAATATTTTACCATGGGCACCATTCAAAACACACAAACGTGTTTCCTTTACCGACAAAGTAGTTTGTAGCTGATTTCTTGGAGACCCCCGAAGTGATCTTACAAGCCTTTATGTCTGCTATAAGCTAAGATTTTCCTCGTATCATTACACTGGCGACCATTGTTTGGAAAGGTGATTACAGAACAAGAACAGAGGGAATGTAAAAATGTTTGCTACAAGGATTTACCTTTCTATGCTACTAGTTGATATTTGGAGGACCCTTGTTAACTGTGACATTCATTAACTTCTGTCATAATGTTATTAAGTGACCGCTTAATAGGGGTAAGCATAGAAAAAGAACCAAGCATTTTAGGGTCACCCCCACATCTTAATCAACTTGACAGAAACGAGTTCTAGAAAGAGCACCATTTACATCCTTGAAAGAGTTTGGATGAGGAGACTAGCAACAGGGTCACCACATCCAAAAAAAAACTCACGTCAGTCAACAAGAAGAATGTTGGCAGTTCAGTAACTCTAAACACTCATTTAGTAACACTATGAACGCTCATTACAAGCTGCACCATGGTTCATTTTGTACAGGTGAGCAGTTATTGTGTATAAACACGTCCATAGAATTTGTGTTCGTGAGGTTTTCCCCACATTGATAAGACGTTGTCTACTGATGAATATGACAACCAGGCTAATGCACAAAGACAGAGACAGTGCTTGAACTTATCCAACTATTTTCTATAGTGTTTTCTCAAATACTTTTGACATCTTCTGAGTAGCAATTGTTTGTTACTATACAACTTGAATATTCACGAAAGTTTGTTAATAGCTAAACAAAAACCTTCCCTTAATAACTACCAGAGTACTGTACCTCAATTTATTTTCTAGTCACTTGTTTTGTGTAATTCCCTCATAGGACCCTATATTAATGTTATATATTACTACTTTGTGCAATCCATTTTTCCTTCATGTTGTTATGTTATTTGTTTTAACATACTTATTAAACAACCATAGTCAATATTCAACACTAACTTCTCTGGAAATGTCAAAAGTTGTTATCAAAACGTTAGAAAAAAATAGTCTGATAAGTTCATATCATGTTCCTCTTTTTGACAATTATCAGCCTCATTGCCATATTCGTTAGTATATCATCTTTTCTATTGCAGCTATATTGATAGTACGTCTTTTGTAGTATCCATCTAATTCAAAAACTTCGTCAGACGAGTTTTTTCAAGCCAAGCTCAATGCGAGGCTTTGTTGAATGGAGAGTAAATGATAGGATTGTGGACGCCATTATTTGCCGACTCTCTCTTTAATGAATGTTTGTCTTGTGTACAACGTGAAACGTGCAATTTTCGACAGGACAGCGAGTTACAATCTTGAAGATCACTATCGTCAGCTTCTTGCCGATCTTGTGCCCTTTTTGTCCTTTAGCCAACGTTGCATAATTGGTGTCTTCCGTTCGGTCCCTTCCCTTGGTCATGGTATCACTACAAAGCTAATCCTAAAGGTGCTTGGCATTGATACATTGCCTTGTTGTCGTTCTTATCAGTCAACCAGTTATTTTGTTTGTGCTTGACAATCTTCTCCAGCTCTTTGATAGATTATCTCCGTGAGAGGCATTCGGGTGTTATTTACGAGTCGATAGATAGGTGCTTGATAGTAAATGCGGCGTTTGGACTATGTATCAGTATAGCACCTACTTGCAGCAAAGTAAAAAGCGGCCTATTTCGTTGTAGGTGCAAAGTTCCTTGCCAATGAATTATTAGATTTTCCTGGTGTAGATATTGCTTTCTAAATTAAGCTTTGTATCATAGTGAGAAACCACAACCTAAGAATACTGGATACGATGACTCAGAAGGGCTGTTGTGTAGCATGCTTTTGCCATCACGTGCATCGGATCGTGATCGTAAAGACAGATCCTAATACTACCAGCACTGAATACCGCAGTTGACATCTAAAAAGGCTGATGTTCTCGCCCTCTGGTCTTGCAACTGTAAGCGAAATCCACCTGTTGTCTGCGACTAATGCAGTATTTCACAGAATCCAATTAGCTTAACTTCCTGCAGTTTTTGTCAACTGAGCATTTATGGTTGAGACTATTTCAGAAATCCCGAAATTTTTATGATATGGCAGTAAAGCCTGTCTTACCCTCTAAAAGTACCTCAACTCCCGTTTCAAGGAAAAATAGACCATATAGAGGGTAAAATGACATCCATGTTATATCCGTCCAATAACGAACTTTTTACGATGAAATTAGCATCACCCTTGTGCAGATGAAAACGTTAAAGTCAGAACTAGAATACAGTGTACAAAATAGCATGCAATTCTGATATAAAGTGAGGTTACTGTTTTTGACCTATATACTAGCTATTCCCCATTCTGTTGCATGACTAAGGCCTTGTAAATGGAGAATTCGCGGATGGATCGTTCTCTTCTTTTATATTTTACTGACGTTGTTAAACCTGGCATGAGTACACAGTTAGCTAAAAGTAGACATCGCTGACAGTACTCGTGATATGTATTAAATCTAATAAATTTCAAAGAATCCCATATACAGAAAATTGAAATTGTAAATGGATTTTCCAAAGGAACACCTGCTTAATTATAGGCAGATACGTATAGTTTCCGTGCGAACTTTTAAATACAAAGTTTGTAAATTATCCAGAACCTGGAGTGCAATTTCAGACCAATATTGCCATGCATCACTCGGGCGTTTAGTGAAATAATGCTGCTGTTTCGTGATTCGGCGATGATAATCGAGTTTGACAATAATTTATTTAAAGTGGTATGGAAGGGTTGGCGTTCTGTATTAGCGATTTGCTAATCTTGACTATACAATGTCTGTTCACTGTATTTACTCTTATCTTCTGAAAGGTTGCGAGAAATTTCTTAACATTTTGTGGAATCGGATTGACAAATGCACAACTTTTCGAAATTTCAGTTCAGGAATTTAAACGCAATCAGGTATAATCTTAATTCTTGTGCTTATTTCCTCTGACAATTTCTACGTGTTACTGTATACATTACTTGGTTCGTAGAACTTTTTTTAGGTGATGTATTATTATTGATCAGAAGTAACTGGCGCTTGCGTTTACATGTCTGTAATAGTATTGGAATAGACCGTGGGGATTGGTACGTAGTGAACGTGAAATCGTCGTATGAACTTACTTGAACTTAAGGCTGGAGAGCTTGACGTCAGACGTCCGCTGTAGCCTGCCCCCGCACGAGACTTCGCC
>JANTCA010077739.1:0-10272 GCA_024741275.1 Chironex yamaguchii
AGAAAAAATGAGATATTGTGGGGGTTTTCCCTTTTATTAACCACTTGCACTTCATCCACTGTTTAGGAACCAAGCATTGTCTTTAAGGCATGTAGGTATGAGTGAAATTTGCATTTTGAGGCATGCAAGGCATTTCAATAAAAGGGTTCTTCTGAGTAGTTTGAATCACTAAAGTCAATGCCTCGTCTTTTTTCGATATGTGCCCTTGTCAGAATAATTTATCATTGAAGAGGAACCCTTGGTCGGTTAGTATAAATTGATGAAGACCTTGTATTTTACACTTCATGCAAAGGCTGCTACATTGGGTTCCATAAACACGTGGTTTATTTTACTGGGCAAGTCATCCAGTTTTGGAGAATGTATTACTTTTCTAAGAATGTAGTCCACCGTAGCAGAGCCTGTACTGACATGTGCCAAGTCTGGGAAGTAACATTCAAAAGTTCATGGTTGGACCAATCAAGGATACATGTAGATTTCACCAAAGTATACCATATTCAGTTTGGGATATAGGTCATTTGGAGGATATTGTACCTTAAATGGCATGCTGTGGATAGAGTCGTGAACTTTGAGTTTGGTAAGCAGAGCGCTGGAATGTTGGAGATGATGGAAGTAATGAGGACTATTGAGTTCGTGAACTTGGGAGGTTGGTGGAATTGGATTATTGGTCGTCGGAACATTTCGTGCACTTCTTCTTACGTTTGCTCAGCAGTTGTTTAGACAGACTTGGATTGGCAATGCCAGCTGCATTTTTGGAATTGAGGCGCAGATGAGCTTTTGACAGATAAAGTAGTGTAGTGAACTTTGATTAGTTGAGGAACTAGTTAATGGTTGTTATTGACGAAGGACGAGTCATGAAGAGCTTTTTTAAATCCTGTCATGATTCAACATATTTCATTTTGTCTTTCATTTTTTTGTTGTTGTTTGTTTGTTCGTTTTATTTGAAATAATGGACGGGATGGGTGTGTGGTGCTTCGCTTTACTTGCTGTAGAACTGGAGGAGTCTTTGTAATACCATATTCTATTTTAACACGGTTAAGTGTTAGATAACTAACATTTTACCTTCCTACTTGAATGTTTGTACGGTTTTTGACTTTTACCTTCCTCCAGGCACCATTCGAGACGGCTAGGCGCTACTAGGCATGGCAAGAACCATGATATGCATTCGTAGCTGTTTGACTTAATATTAAATGAACAACAAGAAGTGAAATATTTAAAGGATATCAAACAACTCGTATAACAAAGCGCTGTATGTTTTTGATCATGGTGTGGAAGTCACATCTGAACAATCTTTAAATATCAGTAAAGGAAAAACTCTGCTAACATAAACCGCGTCTTATATACACATCTGGATTTGGATTATTCTAGAAATTGTTTGACACCATTGAAGTAAACAGTCCATTGGTGTTTCACAACAAGCTGTTTTTAAATATCTGTCTTTTGTTAAAATATTTGGGTGTGGAGTAAGTTATTATTCTGCATTGTGGCTTTGGAGCTAACTACCATGTTGCGTTCTTATTATTTATTAGAAGTGACTTGACATCATGTCGTTTTACGATATTGTTGTTTTGTTGCGTTCGTATTACAATTGAGTGTCGAAGCTGACGCAAGATGGGACTATGTTTATGATGCTACTTGATTGATATAATGTATATTTGCCCTCCTATGATTTAAGTTCGTTCCATTTATACATTGGTGACTTAAGAATTTATAAGCTAACTCCAAAATGCATAAATGAGTTGACGTTTGTATGTAAACGGCTTTATTGTTCTCAGATGTATGCCGTTTACTTGATAACTTTTGTTGACTTCGTCGTTTTTAGTTTCCAGCTTTGTTGTGAGTCATACCGCTTGTCTTTACGCGATAATTTTGTGTTGTCCCGTGAAGAAGGCACTTTCATTGCACTAGTATCATGTACCTCTCTTTCAATTAAGAGCCTCCTCGGGGGTCTGTTTTTCACTTTAAATTGTTTTTACTGAAATAGTTGTTACGGTTATTCCTCATCATCCTTCTAGTAATTTGAAAACAAAAATACGACGACTATAACCAAACCAGATGATTGTCAAACAAACAATCGTAAATCGATTCAGTTAATGACAAGCAAGTTTATATTTTAAGGGATCATCTCCACCATTCACGAGAATTTGATTTTTATTGTTGTGCTCATGTAACTGCTTGATCGTAAGACTTTTAATTTGTCTTAGCCAGTGATTCTTTAATATAACATGTTCAACAATAATTGTTTTTGTTCTGTGTATAACATCAGTGTTTGGCATCATAGTGACGTAAAGCATGTCTGTAGCCGTAGTGATCGCGTTTAGTTAGTAATGGACTGCTGCTAACTTTTCACGATACCTATGTAACTGATTTATTACTTGGCTCATTTGGTCATCTATTAGTGTGTCAATGTACAGAAAGAATAGTTGTTCAACTACTTGTGCCAGTCTTCCAAAAATGTGCAGGCAGCGCAGTGTAAATATTAGCGGAGAAGTATATGTTGGTGTTGAAATTGTTAAGGACGTTTTTGTCATAACCCATGAGTTAATGAGGGGCTACACCCTTTTTAATATCCTTTCAAACGTTGTGAACCAGATGGAGATATCGGAGATGTTTATTTTCAGACTGTATGGATCAAGTGGAAAGACGTTTCTCCTTCATCACTTAAAAAACTGCCTTTAAAATTTCAAGTTATTTTACGCCAGAGATTCTTGGCAGCTTTGACTGAACAATAGCCACCTTTGTGGGTTGAAGTGCCATTTTGTGAGGGTCATAGAACAACGGGAATCTTATTGGTTTCTATTCACCCTATGTTTATCGCAATGTAAAAAACGTGATCTATTTGGGGCGTGGTTACATGTGTAGAGCTTGCTGAACTTGGTGCCCTGAGTTACAATAACAGTCATCACTTTTCCTCCACGAGAGTCTTAATGTGGGAAAACGGGTCATCTGACTGACACCTGGCTCTCCTTTTGTTTTTTATGTTGGGGAACCGTTATCACGCTGATTTTTGGAAATGCAGCAAGCTGTAATAAACCTTACTCCTTTTCAATATTCTCGAGACGTAGTACCGTCGATAAAGCCTATGTAATCTCTACCTGGACAAACGTGCATGGAATATGTTAGT
Source organism: Chironex yamaguchii (assembly GCA_024741275.1). Classification (NCBI taxonomy): domain Eukaryota; kingdom Metazoa; phylum Cnidaria; class Cubozoa; order Chirodropida; family Chirodropidae; genus Chironex; species Chironex yamaguchii. Next base: position 3,122 of record JANTCA010077739.1, read on the forward strand.
ATTGGACACTTTGGATTGATCGGTGTTAAATTAAATTGGTGTTTAAGCAGAGCTGCGAGTAGCAATTATCAACAACATTGATGTCAATATTCACCGCTGAAGTTAGATTAAAATACCATTTAGATCTTTCATCATTACTTATTGGAATTACGGATGTGGTTTCCAAATTTGGGCACCGACTTGATAAAATTCTAATCATTACAACTGGAAGTCTTCCACACTAAAACTTCTCAGCACGGGTAATAGCGAAAAGTGCAACGGATATCAAGAGCAGACGTTCAGTTTTAGAACTTAACTACCATATAAGCAACCAAATATTTTCCCTGGTAGAAAGAAGGAGGGGTATATTGGGAGGGATCTTTGCGTTAGCAATAATAGGTCGCTTGTATTCAAATATACTTTTTTTAAAAAAAGCTATATATCATACATATTTATAATATGCTTTTATACAAATCTTGCATTTGTTTTTAAACGTTGACGTGTTTACTTTTTCATTACGGGAAATCCATCTTAAAACAGTATTTTCAGGGTGTTTGCGTCACACGCCATACCCAGCTCAGCTACCTGTCTATTTGCTTTCATTTTCCATGTGAGGCTTGTGCCCTTGATCAAGATCATACAAGACTGTTAACTTTTTGGTTGTGAGTACATAAGTATTCCACATGTTACCAGTAGATTGCTTTTATCCTTGAAAGTCATGATACATAAATAGTACAGAGGTCATGTATGACATTTTTCGAAAGCAAGCTCTGTCGAAGCAAGTTGCGTACGTGTTGGTTTGATGCATGGAGATCACTGTTGCCTTATATGCACCACATACTAAGCTCGTATCATCTTTCAAATGTTGTCGGAAGGTATGTCGTCCTGTGCCAACTTATAAGATAGGGTTATTATGCTGTGCTCAAACCCCCACTTTTGGGTTTTTCGTCAAGTGCGCTTGCAAGTGAGGTCGTAAGGGAATGGGTCGAGAGATACGTTATAGGTCATGTGTGTTTTGATAGTAGTGAGTGCCCTGGTTTGGAACAAGTCTAGAAAGTAACAGTGAGTTAATTGAACACTCTGGAAATATCTGGGATACTGCTATTCAGTGAGTTTTTCTCATAACCCATTATGTTATTTAGAACATTTTAAGGAAAGTACTTCTGAAATATCTCTCCACTCGATATTGCATGGTAGGGACCCAAAGAAGTGGTCAACTGAGCGACAGCATGGCTGGTACAACTGCAGAAAATCGTATATCAAACCTGTTTCTTGGATCAGTCGTGAATGTTAACTACAGATAGTGGAGATGATCCCTTAATGAACTACAAATGTTTCAGACTCGTTTTTTAAGTAGAAAATTCACGAGACTCGTTTTTTAAGTAGAAAATTCACGCTTTGATTGAATACATCTGAGTATATTAGTTTTCCTCCTAAATTTCTAGATGTGGTATACCAGTTGCACCCCCATGGTGTTCATTTATTGATCATTACGTTCGTAATTTTGTTTATATTGTACAACAGCCAATTAAAGACGATTCCTAGCATGTTTGCTTATGCCGGGAATGACTTGGTTTGAGTTTGTTGTGACCCACGAACGGCCTAAGCTATTGTCATTTCGGCAAACGTGCAAGAAGAGGAGTCCTTCAACATAATATTCCCAGATACGATGGACATTTGGTAGGGCCTCTTACTTGGATGCCTATAGCCTTGTCACCTGCAGGTTACATTGCTGTTTTTTGTTAACAATGTAATGGCTGAAATGATTCACGGGAAGACGCAGCTAATTTGCTCTTTAATGTCTTAGAATATTATGAACGGAGTATGTAATGGGTTCCAAAATGGATGTCGGCTAGCCCGTCGTATCTTGACTTTTGCTTTTATAATCTGATGTTTTCATCAACAGAGACCATTAATGGACGAGCCCGTGATGAGAGGAGAATTCTCTCCTATGTATAAGCCACGGTTTGGAGAAAAACGCAAAAGGATGTTGTAGAGATGAGGATGGAGCCGTTTGTTGATTTAGTCAGAACCTATGCTTGTAGCTTCAAGATGTCATTATTACACCATTAGCCTTAAAGGACTTCAATCAAAGACTGGATTGACACACATTTTGTTTTGCATAGAGGAAAAGAACTATTTTTGTTAGGCCCTGTCTAGCTGTCATGTCAGAGAGGGAATGCTTGTTTATCATTTTATAGTAGTTATTTACAGGAATTAAGTATAAGAAAGAGCCTGCACTACGTGGAGATGGTAGTTGTGGTGCACTTAGCTTAATACTTTGTGTTTGCGCATTGTAGGATATTGTATTCCCAGACAGTTAGGATTAGTTCATATTCAACCATTATGGAGCGTTTCATGAGCAATTTGTTACTCGACTTTTGTACCAAGAAAAACACCCTTTTAAAGGTAGTTTTTTCTGTCTTGCAGAAAAAAGGTTTTATTCGATGGTGATGCTTTGATCAACCGTACTCGCAATAAGGTTGAAACTCTGGATCGTGTCAACCCATTGGCGAACTATTGTGAAATCTGGTATTTTACAACATAGCATTCAAGGACACATGATTTATTAAGCTTGTTTATGCTTTTACCAGCTTTTAATGTTCATGGTGTACGTTCAGGTATATTCGTTATTCACAAAGGCAAAAAGATGCTGGACTTCCGCGAACTCTTCGATTTGGAGTGAATACCATGTTTAGTCAGAAATTGTTGCAAGTAACGGTTGTAATGTACCTGTAGCTACCTATCAGATCTGAATTAACATAGTATACTTATTATATTAGAACAAGAGAACACTTTGGTTTACGTAAGTTGTGTGGGTCCTGGACTATGGCTAAGGAGGATCAGGGACCTTGCCTGCAACTTGATGATGTTAATTAGTAAGCATAACATATAAGCGTTTCCTATTTGTTATATCATTCAGTAACCTGATAGTATAAATGGATTTTAGTTTTCATTTGTGATGTATTTTGCCTACCTCTCACAATTAAGCACAGATTCAGCTTGAAAATGAATCGCCTCTGATTCATTGAAATATTTCTGTTCCTGATTTCGTTAATCACTTGAGGCTCTAATGCATCAGCTATTTAGGTCGAGTAATACATCATACGATTTCTGATATTAGTTGAAATTAATGCTTGACTTTCCTGAACTGGCAATTCCGTAAAAGTTGTGTAGTTGGTCACCTCTATGCGATGCTGATAGATCCGTGTTTTGTTGCAGAATCGATGATACAAGATCACATTTGGCTCTAGCAAAATCATGTAACCATTCACCCCACAGACAATTTTAACACGTTCTGTTTCAAATCCCTACTATCGTCTTGCATTTATTTTTGAATTATGGCTATTCTATAGATAAATTGTTTATTGTTTCGTGTCAGCGCATAATATATTAGAGTGAAGCAAAGGAATGTTTTCATCGTCTCCTAGTGAATATAGAACAGTTTCAAACATTTTTTGAATTGGCGTGTGTTGCTCAAAAAGCTTTATATATAGGCTTGCCGCCGATTATCATTTTGTGCTGTTCTACAAATAACTGTTTTCTGATATTATTTCAATGCAAATCACATACTGATGAAGATGCAAAGTCACGGTGCTTTTTCTCTACAGACTTTTTAACACAACCAGGCATCAATAACGTCATCATTAAGGAAAAAAAAGGAATTTGGCACAGTTTGGCATTTGTACTTACTGCACATCAGATGGAACACTAACATAATCCAGTTATGCACTAAAGATATTACCTTTTGCTACCCCAGTGATATATTTCACAGCGCCGGGATTGATTGCAGTATATGCTAAAATGCTAGGTTTCAAATAATAACAATTTTGACAGTTGTAAATTGGAAGAGCTCAGTAGTTTCTGCTTGAAGATTTTACATTTATATTCGGAGTAGAACCTTGCCTATACGCCGGCAGGCATTTTGCATCCATGATTTTTTATCGTGACATTTTTTGTCATTTAAGATGGTTACAAGATGTGAAACAGTAGAGTTTTGTACTTGAGCTTACCTGAAAAATACAGACATGGAATTTGGGCTTGTGCATCAAATATTTAATTGGCTGAATATAATAAATAGTCATTTGAAGGTGAAAGATTCCTGAGTTAACAAAACACTAACAAGGAAAGGGCAATATTCCGTTTATCTCCTTTACTTAGAATCGTTTACACCCAGAAAATGTCATTTATTTTCTAACAGTAAATGCCGAAACATCGTAATAATGTTAATTATTTCCTTAGGAACTACACCTATGAATGAGTGTCTTCATATGAATAGTTACATCACTGTGGCTGAGTAGGACTAGAATATATCTATAACGCAAAAGTGCTTCCTTTCAGTGAACCCCCTTCCTTTACAAAGACAAATTTTAAATATGACACTTAAGCTGAGAATGTGTGACACCAGAAGTTTAAAAACAGTGCTAATGTCTGTTAAAGCAGTATATTGGATTTGTATATTACACTGTGCATTTCATCTTGTCGCATTGTTGCGAGAAATTAGCTTTAATACCTTATTGGTCTTTGACATTCTTGCAGTCAATAGATACAGTGTACACAAGTTTCAGGTGCTCAACTTTAACAAATCTTTTCCCATTTTGTGCCTCATCAAAAATAGAAGAATCCTACTAAAGTTTTTGTCTTTGAACTGCGCCGTTCTTTGATTATCAAATATTGCCTTCAAGCTGAACATGCGAGCAGCTAAATGTCAAGTACGATTTTCATATCGATATGCGCATAAACCATTTCATTCGCTGGCCATGTTACCCATCTGCTATTGCTGCTGATAGAGATCAGAGTTAGTTCTTCACAAAACGGAAAGATACATATAGAACATGAGAAGTGCTCAACAAAACTAACATAATTGTAAATTTTTCTGCTTCTCATATGCGTTGCATTTGGATCAAAGAACTTACAACCGGCGAAGTACACTTACCTTTTTTGCTTTAAAAGGATGATATACTAACTTGTTTGCGTTGGCTTGGGGATTTTTTAAGGAGTTAATGATAATACATGGCCAGAATATCATGATAATAGATGGTTATGTTTATCCTACATATATATATATACATAGTACTGTCATAGTACTGATACATGTACTTTTGCGGTACATCTTTAGCAGTATTCAGAGATTCAGGTCATGTTTTTCTTCTGCATACTCTCACTTTTCTTTGTTCGGCAATGGAAAATTGCTATGTAGACATGCCTTATTACTTGGTAGTTGTCTGACGTGTTTTTACTATATAGCAGAATGGTACATTCATGTGTGTGTACATTTGTAAGAAAAATGACAACGGCGTGGGAGCCAAGAAAAGCCGAGGAAGGGTATTTCTTGTCTTTTTTTCATTCTGTCATGACTTGGTGCGGTTGCTTAGTTTATTTCAGTGTGCTTGGATTGAATGTTTTATTGTTGTGAATGTTCATCTTTGACGTAGAAAGCATTCTTGTTTAGGAAAAGGTGATTTCTCATTAGAATAATTTACCGGGATAGTTAATTAATGCAAAGTCGTAACTTTTTCTGGCTTTTCTGTAGAAAGATTCGGCTTAGCAGTTACAGGAATTTGTCATACGCCCTACTTCTGCTTTTTGGTCTTGTGATGGTTTACCTTGATCATGCAGGCGTCTACTGTTAAAGAATAGCTTATCATTATCATCGTTAGCATTGTCTTTGCCTCGAGTGCCTAGGATGGCCATTGACCGTCGTAACTGAGCTCCACTTGGCTCAGAGAATATTTTTGTAGCTGTTGTAAGCACTGCTCATTATTTACTTGTAAATCTAAACGAAGTCATCATAAAAATTTGCACTTGCTTTTCACAGCATCTTTTTCACATCATCAGTCTGGATCCCACTGACGTACCAATTTCCATTAAGATGTAAACACCAGTTTTGGTTGTCCGTATTTTAACATACATAGCATGCGTACAAGGAGAATCTATCTGCGTCTGCTTTCCTCCCATGAGACTCCGCTATACACTCTACAATAGTCTTACAGTGATACAACTAAGGTGGTCAACACACAGGGTGGAATACACTGTTTCATGTCATAGGTGAATCAAAGAGGCAAGGCCCCCGGTTCATACAAGACCACAGTGAAAGTTGTAACGTTTTAAACTAGCCACTCTTGAACAGAATGACATATCTTTTCTTCAAGCCGCTGTGGGCCCTCGAAGACCCTATGAGCGTTACTTAGCCTTTTTATTGTCTCAGTACCCTTTTGTTACTATTTGTTGCCTGTAATTTGGCTATCAAGTTAAAGAGCAGATCCAGCCACATGTAGTTCTTCGTTGCCAATGTTCTGGTCAGCATTGGCGTCAATTCTTTGGCACTACTACAGGATCTTCGGTTTTATTTAGCTCTTTATTAGGTTGATTATTTTTACTTAGCGGCTGTTGTGTCGATGGTACCTTATCGGACAACTTGCGATTCTATGACGTACGTAGTATCCTCTGCATTAGCGAACGTAAATAGCAAATCAGTACTACGATGCAATGTGAGACCGTCTGTCTTACCGGATCAAGTTAGTTGTGATTTAATGTATGGGGGGAGTCAAGATGATACCTTGTCTGACTCCTGTTGTAGGAAAAAATGCAGACGTATCAATTTATTCGTGTAAGTGGCATTCCTGTTGTTATTTTTTAAGAAAATTTTTTTCGAAGTTTCAAGTATGGTATATTTGTAAATTGTTTTGGCGCATTGTTTCCCTTAGTGAATTTCTTTTCAAACATGTTGGAATTGTGTATGAGCAGCATACAGTAGATGGCAACAATGCTGAATTTGTTGTGAAGTTATAGAAAGTAATGGACAATGTAATATTATTTTGGCGCTCATATGTCTGACTAATGGTAACTTGCTTGGTAAGGACTTTACCAATCAATAAGTTCTTTACCTAACTGTAGATCGGAAGGTTTTCAATTTCATTTTCCGTATTGCCTTTAAATAAAGATCAATTCAAAGCCATTAACATGATCCAAAATATGGACCATTGCAACCATAATGAAACATAGCTAGTTTATACACTTGTGACCCTCAAAGAGCCCCATCCCCACCCCCGGTCATGCCAAGTCACGATTTCCAAGGATAAACACCTTTTATCATTCCAAGGATAAACACCTTTTATCATTCCAAGGATAAACACCTTTTATCATTCCAAGGATAAACACCTTTTATCATT
>JANTCA010077750.1:0-14859 GCA_024741275.1 Chironex yamaguchii
TCCTTTGGATTGTAGTGATTCCCTTATAAAGATTAGTAAACAGAGGACTGCCAAAGCTCTTGGATCCTTCGTTCTTATGTGTTGCCTGTTGCGCCCGGTTACACTGGAGAAACACCAAGCACCAAAAGATCCAGAAAGGACACAGAAATAATAGCTGTACCAGTTTCTGACCAGTTTATTTTCCTAAGAAACTCTTACATGCTTTTTTTCTCTTTTCTCTTACATGCCTTTACTATCTATTGCATTTACAGTAATATTTATATTACGATAAACATCTATATGATTGGCTACTTACAGTTGCACCAATGTGGTGTTATCTCTTGCATCATCTTTGTCTTATCAAACTGCTTAGTAATCAAAATGATCTTATCCCATTACAGCAGCTATCAGAAGCTTAAACTCATAAGGTAGACTAGACAGAAGAGTCATGGTAAGTTCTTGATCATCAATAGCTGCACCAGGATCATCTACTGAAACTGTCTCACCGACATGCTCAAAAGAGGATAACACTATCCAAATACACCCTCACATTGAAGGTCCACAAATTGTAATTTCTTCTATTCACCCCCTCAAACCTGATAATATTTTATAGCAGATTCTTCAGCTGCTGTCATGTTATATAAAAACAATAACACTTGTTGCTTCGTTCAGTCACTTTAGCATCATTGAAATAACGAGATGTGTTCTCAGTTTAACACTTAACGTTAAAAACTTTTTTGTACAATGATATATGGCCTTAATCACCACATTAAAATGATTACATTTTCCACATGGACCATGGCAAATTTGGTTCATTCAGACCGTTACTTAATTTGAATTTGCTCACCTAAGATTTAAATTTCAGGCTTCAAAATACAGATGTTTTTGAAACAGTAGCAGCTGGTGGTAATTTGTTTAAGTGGGGCGATATCTTTGATGGGTTTTCACGACAACATGTTTTGCATACAAGGTGCCCTGTGATTTCTTAAGATAATGGGCAGATAAAATTTTGCCCCTGAAAAGAGGCATTTTACCTTGCTCTTACAGTTCACGGTCAAACACTACACAAAAAGTAGACTGCAGCCCTGTGGTCTGATTCAAGCCAACCGTCAGATAACTTTGGACATACATTGACAGTTGGCTGCAGAGAAAGACAATGGGAAATCACGGAAAATCATTCCTGAATATGACTAGGAGTGACAAAACTTGTCATTCAAAAAAATAATTGGATATGGAGGACCTTGCCTGCTTTTGAATGGTGGGGCAATGCCCATGGTACTCCCTAGCACCAGCCGCCACAGGTTTGAAATAAATTGTTGCTCACTATCTGTGTTTATATTTGTCTCACTGTAAAACGTCTTTGTTTCAGTATATCACAAGCAGTTAAGGAGACATGGCATGGTATGAAAATATACATAAGAAGACTTATTTCTATTGCATAACAGTAGGGTATCATTACCAAGAGTCCAAAAGCATGCAAAAGCATTTTATAAGATTTTACACAGAAGTTAGATATACTCTAAATCAGTCAAGAATACTATTAATAATTAATATCTGAAACTTCATGGAAAAGAATGTGAAATATAAAAATTATACATACATGTTGTGACAGTTCATGTGATACTTTGTCTTCACAATCAGGAATACAATTGGTCATGGATACAAGTGGTTTGCGGTATGGAGACAAAAATTGTATGGTGTTATATGATGTAAGTCCTTTATCCATACCCTGAATGGAAAAAAACAAGATCTAATGCATTTAAAAGCTCCTGAACATTACTTACTCAGATTTAATTGCTCAAAAAACCAAACTTTTTAAAAGAAACCTACTGTTACCAATATAGAAGGTCAAATTGTATTACTAAGAATGTGATAAAAAGTTTAAAATTATGCAAAAGGATAGAATTTGCGATGAACCTTAATTAGCTTTGTACTGCATCATCAGCCAAGGAAGAAAGTTCAGCAATATAAAGACATTCTACCCATATATTTCATACAAGATTTACAAATGAGAATGTTGATATGAAAACACCATTTTCAGATGGGTTGCCACCAAAAGCCAAGAAGGCATCTCTCTCAATCACATTGCTCATATGCAGTGGATATGGTGGCATCATACTACCATACTTCATGGTGCTATCTCATGGTGTGAAATCTGAAATAACTTTGCAATCAGAAAATCTCTACCATTAAAATAATCAGTTTGCATTTACAGCCAAGCTTTTTACCTACCACGACTTTCAATCGTTTTGAGGTGCCCTGGTCACCTTCAATTTCTTTTCTCTTTGAGAAACTTGGTGCAAGACTTCTTCTCTGTGGATAAATTTTAAGAATATATATAAAGCAAACAAAAGATGAAGTTTTTCACAAAATGTTATGTCTCCATGGAATAAAGCAGCAAATTAAGACTATTTTTACCAATTCTGTTAATCCTAACCTGGGCCCATTAAATTGTCCGCAATGCTATCAAATGTACTTGGGGACATTAAAAACTGTGTTAGAGTGCTCAACAGCACAACTAGCTGTAGGGGTTATAAAGTTAGTCAATGATTATATTTTTCTTTTATCTATGAAATATTCCTTCTAACAATATTTTGCTTGCCCAAAAAGTTTCATAACTAGCAACTATCTTATCAAACATTTTGAATAAACCACAAATTAGTTTTCATTAATTTTCATATTTATCCACGAACTATTTTTCATTGATAGTTGATTGCTAGTCAGTTTTCTTTTTCAAATCACTTTTCTTTGTTAATGAAAACAATAATTCCATCCTTCACTTTCCAACATGGAGATCATAATTTGCCCTGAACAAATTTTTTACCTTAGCAGGGGCTGACCCAGAGCATATCCTTTGTCTCATAGGATACAGTCAAAGTTTTCAAAGAGGGGTAATTTACTTCACAAGAAATACTCCAATGTTTCACCATTTATATGATTTATTTAAACAGGTCTTTGCATGTCCTTAACACCATGCAAGTGCATCAAACTGTTTCACATGCTGTCTGTCTAGTCTCGTTGACAATTCTAGCATTGAGCTAAAAAGCAGGTTGGTTATAATTTGGTTCAGCCTTTGTTATGATTGGCATTTCAAACGTTTTCACTCTAAAATTATCTTAGGTCTTGCTTTCAAAAAAATGATTGACGATCTTGCATACATATTCAAAACTTCACCAAGACATAACAAATTGAATGCCACACAGAAATTTGAACACTTTGAAAGTAAGACAACAGTTTTTCCTGCTATTAAACAAGAGCAATGCTGAGAATTGGTTACTATGAAGTGGGTTCCTTTTTTGTGAGGGAAGGAATTGTTCAATTTTAGGTTTGCAAATTTTAATGTTTATTTATTTACATAAAGTTGATACATGCATTTTAATTGCCGGTTAGAATAAACAATGTTGACAAAAAAATTAGTAAAAGTCACCAGCCAACTATGGCTGCTTTTGGATTTACATAATGGGTATTGCATTGTGGAGATGAGATAGATATTGCTATACCAAAGTTGTTGTTCTCAATGAGGAAAACTTCATGTGCTCATCGTATCCTACACGTTTTAAAAATAAACAAGGACTTACTGTACATGTAAAGTGTTTGCACAGTGGTGACACTAAGGAAAATACTGTTGAAAAACTGTGGAACTTTCCTTTCCTGACCAATACTGTAATTTTAAAACTGTTGGTTATAGAATATGGTATACAGCAATATGTGAATACTTCTATATACTTCTCTATGGTTCTTGTTGATATTTTTCTATATTTCAGCCAGTAAAAACATTTGTGCAAAAATTAGATTGCTTTCATATTTTCTTCAGAAAGTTTTACGATCTATCATTTGATATTAAAATAGTTGAAATTGCACTCTACAATTAAAAAATACATGTTTCCTCAAACACAGAATGCCACAAATTTTCTGGCTGCAATCATGTTCATGTTGTATGTTATTACTGTATATTAGAGAGAAGGTAAAAATCTGAAAAATGGCCTTTTCACGTGAAATGAGACCTGTCATAAAAGGTATGCTTGGCCTCTTCAGGCTGAAAGATATGCTTGTTATATGCTTAATTATTTAAAGGTTTTCAGCCTCAATATCGTTCTAAGCTTTATACTTATGAAAAGTGTATTGTATACATTGCATTCTATTGGTCAATGACTTATCAAAAGTTGTTGAGCCATCACAAGCACATCAAGAAATTTTCCTTTGAAAACAAATAACATACGCTGCAGACCAGCTGGACACTCGACCACATAACACAAAAACTAATCGTTACGTGAAATTAAGATTCTCAATCAACTTTAAAACAGAAAACAAACTGCTTCGAATGCTTACCATTTCTATAAATAGGTCAAGGGTCTAAATATCCATAGTCTACAGCTGTTATGCAGATTTGTCAGCCTAGTCCACGCAATAATCAGGCATATGCCGTGGCTATGAACCGGAAAACTTTCGGCCTACTCAGCTATGTGTAACCTTAACTGAAGCTCGATCATATCGGACTACATCAAATAAAATTAGTTACACTACCCCTCCGCAATTTATAGCTAACCTCTGGATCCTCAGCTGCCCAATTCATCAGATCGCCTGTATTTTTAGTGTTGCAATAATTAGGCAAGTTGTAGGTTGATTTAATCAATCATTAAGACAATCGCAGACCTCCAAAATCATTAGTCATAAATAAAATCACACCAATATGTCAGTGAAATGTGGCCCAAATAAAACAGAAGTGATCGAAGCTATCCATCTTGGTAATTTTTTGACAAAGCACTGCAATGGGTTTCACAAGGGTAAGTGAAATTGCAACATCAATGTTTTAATATTTATATTTGGCGCCATAATGACGCATGCGCATTCGTAATTGTTGACACTGACCGATGTAATTCCGTCTTTTTTCCCCAGATTGCAAGGACTGATGCGGCAGTGGACAACACTGTATAAGAGGTCCCATTGAACAAATGACTTGATGTACCAAATGAAATATTGGCTAAGCTTACTCAGATAACAAAAGGATCACATAAAATTGTTCAAACTATTAGTAAGTTGTGATAGAAATTGTCATGACAAAAGTTATGAATAAGTCCACCACAAAGTAGAGAAGAGAAATAAGTGAATTGTTTCCATGGGATGTAGAAAGTCATGGGATGTACTAAGCCGTTTGCGGCAGGTCAGAACAGTGTAGGTAGAAAATATGAGACTCTTATTCCTTGTCCCTGGAAAGTATCTGCTTTCAATGACAAAAGACCCTTACACACCAAAGAATTACAAAACCAGAAACAATTCACGATGTGGCTATAATTTCCTTCAGAAGCTCTGCAAGCTGCCTTCTGCAAAGCTGCAAATGGTTGGAACTAAGCGTCATATGCTTCATTATCTACTACATTTTGTATTAACCTCGTTTTGATGTTAGTAGCCATTTTACCTCATTGTTAAACTCTGAAATTTACCACGCGGTTTTTTCACTTTCATTCTCGTTGTAATCCATGTTAATGATCTTTAACAAATATAATATGGAGTTTATCCGAATGCAGTCTCTTTAGTAGGCTACTCTGCTAACACAAATGAGGTGTTATTTGATACCAAACAGTTGCATAAGAGTTAATCAATGTTGCTTTAAACTATGACTTCATTACGACCCCTTACCATACACAAACCAATACTGTTACAAGGGATTTAGTATTATTTTTGCCAATATACCTTACACAATGATAATTCCTCGGATGAGCAGTGAGCGCTGAGAGTTAAAAATGAGAGTAGTTGTAGAGGAAGTAAGAGGCCACCACAAGACGTCAGTTAGAAATTGAACCTTCACCTGTCAATTAAAATTCGTGTCTTAACAGCGTTTATAGAAAACTGATGTCTACCGAACTTTGCTGAAGAAATTGGCTGCATTGACCTAACAGGAAAATACACAAGTTTCGGGAAAAGGTAGAGAATAAAGGCCATGAACTTGCAGCTGATACACATTTTACCAGGGAGACTGTAAGCGACAGCTATTTTCGATGTTTACGAAAACTGTAGTTTGTTGACAAAAAAATCAATTCAATACCATCCTGTAGTGCCTCTGTTTTACGTTTCAAGTTATCGCTAGCAGGGGTAACAGAGACATGGTAATACTTACAACTGAAGAGACAAATGCCAAATCAAAGGTCAGAGAGTGGTTATATGATATAACTGATATCACCGACAGAATCTAAATTGAAGATTGTACAGAGTGTTCCTGATGACTTTGGAAATGATCGGCTGCCAGAAAGCAACCCTTTAATCGATCATGATCCTGCAAAGAAGTCTGAAAAGTTGACTATTAAATGAATAAAGCTAAGCATGGCAAACAGACCATGCCAACCAATTCTTTTCGTATACCCCTAAAAATATGGCAAGCAAAGGCAAATAATGCTCTATCTCGCACACATGCGTAAACTAATATCCACCTTCTTAATGCAGTCTTTTTCGCAGTAAAGCATACTGCTTTATTTGTTCGTTTTTTGGAAAATGTGGTCCTGGTAGAAAAAGACAGGGACAGTATTGGCCACAGGAACTAATAACTGGGCCAAAATGAAATGTAACTGGAACAAGAACAAGGCTAGGAACTTGCAATCCATTTTCGAGACTCGCCACATTTGGCAGCAGTAAAAATGTTTCATAGCTTTGTTTCACGATGACCATAAGATTGAAGCACTAATTCAGCTCGAAAATTTGCCACATTGCACTAAAATCATACTTAAAAGCTTTTCTCGTGACACTCTTCAGACTATGAATCGTCAGAAGGTAAAGTATATGAAAGGATAGATTAAGCTGAATTTAATCTTAATCAGGCGAACTCCTGGTCCAGGTCCCCAGCCTGACGCCCCAACAAGGTCTACTTTGCGATAACCTTGCTTGCACGCTTGCGCAAGTGGGGCAGTCCACAACGGATGGTCATCCTGGTCATCGCGTTCAAAGGACTTAAGTGCAAAAAGTAAGTGCACGCTTGCGCAGTTACTTTTTCATAAATCATGCATCAGCGGTGAAGGGTCTGCCTTTCTTCTTCACGTAAGCAACAATAAACACTACATTGCATCATACATGGAAGCAAAAATGTTACAAGATGGATATAATATTGATACGAGTATATGGTAAAAGTTCTGTAAAAAAGAGTTCTAAGTTTAGGCTTTCTGTTCTTGCTTCAAAGCTGGTTGGTTAGTGCAGACTCCAATTTTCTTGCATATAGAATCAACTGAAAACTTCTTTTCCAAGAAAGTTGTAAGTTTCTTCAAAGTGGAAGTGACTTTTGAACACTACAAATGAAACGTGTTTCAAAATTCAGTATTACTTCAACAAAGGTAAAGCAAACACCAAGGAATTCAAAGCTAAAGCAAAACATCAAGGAACTCAAAGCTAAAGCAAAACAGCAGGGAATTCAAAGCTAAAGCAAAACACCAAGGAACTCAAAGCTAAAGCAAAACACCAAGGAATTCAAAGCTAAAGCAAAACACCTGCTCGTTAAGTAATTATTACTATACAAACTTATCCTCTTTCAGCATCAATAGTCATAATGTAACACATTTATGGTCGGCCTTCACGTATGGCCGGTTTCCACTCACAAGTTGGCATAAGCGTAATGAGCACGAGGGGTAAAGCGGAATTATCAATTTGATTTCCATTCTCGACACGTACCCAGGAGGCACTCCCTACTTTTCGCTACGGGGGATCCGAGTTATTATTTGGGGTCTAAGATTTACAAAAAAATTGCATTCCGGGTCTGCAAATTACAGCTTAAGAAAATTTGAATATTTGGGGTCTGAGAATTGCAAACGAAGTTGTAAAAGGAAACAAAATTTTCAAGTTTTCTTAATGCAAATATTAAAATGAATGCTAGATTCAGGGTATTAAGAAAATTGAAATGGGATTGAAGGTTTTTACGAAAGTGGTAGTCCAAAGTTTGTAACAGTATTTAGGCTCTCAAAATTTTGGGACTCAATATTTGGGGCTCCCCGATAGTTGGGGGGTCAACAATAAATTGCTGACATGGAACCCCCGTAAATAAAAGTAGGGAGTACGCCCTGGGTGCGCGAATGAAATAGCAGACAAAAATGGCTGTCTTCAAAGAAGCCGTTTATAGTCAAATCGGGATTAAGACGTTCAACAACATCACCAGCCGAACGTCTATGTGTTACGTTACGATATCTAGCAACTGGAGACTCACAGTTAACAATTGCACCAAGCTATAGATGCTTCATCATGACTTTCGTGCAAAGTGGGGGACAATTCATTTTTCCGATAGTAGCATTAATTAGGCCACAGGAGTCAACGGACAGTTTGAGAAATAATGCTTTTTACAAATACTCCTTCTATTTTCTCCTCAACGCCCCTTTTAAAATCTATGCATATGGGTCCAATGACAGTTCCTCTACGCTCAGAAAGGGGCATCAATTTCAGTAGAGGTAGCAGATACGCGACGGAAAAGATCACCATTAATTCAAGGTGGACTCAAAGTCAAAGTTAAGAAGTCGGTGTTGTGGGACGACTTGAGGAGTGTCGATATACTTAAGCAAAAGTTGGAACTGATTGACTTTTATGTGTACCGCGACGACAGCAAGGCAATTTTAGAGGAACTGAATGCCAATATAGACAGCAGTGATGATGAAAGTGAGTGATCTTATATGAAAAAAGGCTCCAGAACTAAATTAAGTCTTTTTATTGAAACTTGTCTGGTGAATAAATTAAACTGTGTTTTAATAAGCCGCGCCATTAATTACGCCGCGTTTTTATTAGGCCGCATTTTTGACGGTGCAGCCTGTTTAAGTACGCGGCTTAATTTGACATATTGAAGTAGTCAGCGGTAATCTTCATGGTGCCTTGAGCGAAAAGCGCACATTCCGCCTACACCAACATATGAGTGAAAACCGGCCTTTATTCGAGCGTTCGCTGTGATCATTGCACCCTTTGTTATGAAATTAGTTTCACGTGATTTTCCGTTCGCCAGCGACCAAATTCTATGCTCTTCAGAGAAGATCTAACTCTACTTACAGGCGCAGAGAACTTGGTCGCCAGCGATCAAAAAGTTTGAGTGCTTCGAGCGGCATCTTGAGTCTTGTTTTAAAGGCAATAGATCCCTGATCGCAGGGAGCACTCGAATGTTTTTACAGAAGCCGAGCCTTATTTTTGAGTGCTGCTTTTTAAAGACGGGCACTTTTCAGAGCATTACTTCAAGATATCTTATGACATTTGATATGACGTCTGCTAACTTAAAACCATTTTAATGAGCAATTGCAAAGAATCTACGTTTACGGTTTGATCGTACCTGTTTTTAGACGTAGACAATTTGCTACGAAGAATTTGCTCTTTATTAGTATTGATCTTTACCGATAACTTTAACTTCCAACTCAGAAAATTCAAATTTTGGCTGATCAACCCGTTTACATAATCATTCAGAGAACGAGGTTTATGCTTTTCTGTGTAAAAAAATGTTCGAGCTTTCCTTGATGGTGTTAATATACGGAAAGTCGGTCAAATTTATTACCTGAACTCACCCTGACAAAACACAATAAAAAAGTATGCATATACTTACAACAGCAGAAGCTTCTTCGCTACCAAATTCTTTACAAATTTCTTCGACCTCATTGGCAACCATATCAATTGTCCTCCCGATGTACTTTGTTTCTGAACCAACAATTTTTGCAACTAGCTTGCAGATTTCACAAGCTCTACCGTTATTTGTAAGCTGCCCTTTGTCAGTGAGCAGAGAGCAAGGAAGGCTATTGCACACCTCGGGTGTTACCACATCTGCGATCATTGAAAGAGGATTTCCGACGATAGCAGAAATTACTCTGCACTGAAAGAAAAATGTTATTAGAATGGGTTTAATATAAGCAATAAACATGACATGGAATAAAAGTACGATATTGTTGATGCAATTGCTCACGAGTTCCAATCGAAGCTCCGTAAACGTGCACGAACAAAAGATAGAATATTGCCGCCGATCTAACAACTAACTGCAATAATATAGAAATTGTGCTAGGACGTAAAGACGGAAGTCTTGACTTGGTATGCCTTGTGGTCTCTTTACCCATGTAAGATGGCCACAGATATATGGTGTATCCAATACCTTCTTTTCCCAGACCTTCTTCGTTGCTCTTTAGACTCAAGCCTATCCACGTTTGGACGTAATTTCCACTTTCCTTGCTGTCTACCTCTTCCTGAACTCTTTCCTCTCAGACGAAATTTTGAGAACTCACTTACAAAATTCCAAAAGTGTTATGTTCCTATAACTATGGTTGTCTTGGTTGAAGGTAGCTGATTAAGTAAATTACTGTTTGCCACTTTCCAACAGGTTATCAGGAACCAAGGTTTTCTCGTTGCAGTCAAGAATTTGCATAACATAACGGTATTGTAGTGCCATATTGCTCATGGGCAAGTCTATAACTAGTTGTGAAGGGCAATTCTAAACCCGCAACTGTCCTCCCGCGTACACAGCACTAAACATCTTGTATTAAACCGAATGACGACTTCCGTATCTGGTGGCTGACTCTATATTATTCAAAAAGAACATACCGTATTGCTCGAAAGAACGCCCTAGACTCTTATTTAATAGTCAGGCTTACTGTTGAGGCGCTCATTCGAGGGGGCGCTCATTCCAGGAAGGCGCTGATTTTAATTCGTAGACGTACAAAAGCAATCCTTCTCAACAGTTTTGAGTAGACAAATTAACAAACAACAAGAAGACAACTCAGTTAACTCCCGAGTCGTTGGCAAACGAAAGCGCGAAGTCGGCTTGGTTATTCCAGCTCTATACAGGGCGCACACAAAACACCAAAAAACTGCCTCATACTGCAAGCAGAATTGAAGAAATGAAAGGAACTATTTAACCACTTACATTTTTCTGTAGAAAAATGCTTGTAGCCAGATTTTAGACTAATTTTCTTATGGTTTAATTGGTATAACGTGTTTTATTCGAGTCGTTGGGTTTGTCTTCTTTCCATTCTCTTCATTATCGTTGGCAAATCGTTGGGAGCACTCATTCGAGGGAGGAGGGGAGCTCTTTCGAGCAAATACGGTAATGATATTTTACAACAAGCATAGATTTTCCACGTCAGATGCTAACAAACAATCTTCATGCTTCTTCAGTGTTTATGGATTCCGTTCAGTCTTTTTCGACATCGATTCTCCTCTTTATAACAATTTACCTGATATTTTTGCATTGTGTGAGACTAAATTATATCCCGATGTAGCCAGTAATTAATTCCCTGTTTTCTGCTAATCTACTTCGCTGTCAAGAGGATTATGTCCCTTGCATGCATGACCTATGTCTGCTTGCATTTGACCACATTCCAATCACTAGCAAATCAGACCTCGACGTTCATTACGTATTTTTCTTGTGTTGTAATGGTTTTCTTCTCTATTTCACTGCCTTTTTCTTGTTTTGTATTACTTACTTTCTTGACAACATTGTTGTGTTTGACTTTTTACGTCTATCAACATTGTAAGGGTCCTTTCGAAACATTCTCCTACTAATATTTTTACCTTTAACGACCTTAATGTTCACCATATAAATTGGCTTAAGGTTTCAAATAGTATCAGCCCGGGATCGACCCCTGCAATGTTTCTGTCAGTGAATCATCTGCCCAACCTGCTGAAATTTGGCAATCCAAATAAATGGTCTTAAATCCTTGGCCTCCTCCTAATAATGAGTAACCCTGGAATTTGTAAAAACTAATCTGTAACACAATTGGCTTGTCAAATTCGCCCGCCTGGAATCTGGGTCATTTTGAAATGTTGATCTTGGCGGAGGTTCTTCACTTAGCAATGGTCATTCGACCTTGCCACTTCTTTTGCCACTACGCAATTTACCTTGAAGCCCAGGTTAGGATATGCTAGCTGAAAACTATTTGACAAGTTGTCTTTATTCCATCTTGGTGCTGACTATCGCAATTGGTGTCGTCATTTCAATGTCACTAAAGCATCTTTGAACGCATCGTACCTCTAGCACAACGAGTGGGGAAAACACCTATCCATTTTGTATTTGAAGTCTCCAGATCACTTTTACGTGTATCAAGGTAGTCCTCACAAGGCTTCACAGTTTAAACAAAACCACGAAAAGAAAAAAAGGAGCACAGTGGACTGACGTGAACGGATTCTGCTGTCCCTAAAATAAGTAACTTTTACTAACAATATAGTGTTAATTATTTTTACGTACTCTGTGCTTGGCACCCTCCGATTTGACAGCAGTGCAGACTTTGCCAAGATTCTCTCTCAGTCCAAGAATGTCTTGATCATCATTCGATACTTTGGATAGCATTCCCTCAGAAAGAACACTGCAGACTTGGCATCTGCTTTGGCCTTGAATAGAACGAGCTGCTCTCCTTTTTCCAGCTGTGCTTACGGCGTCCATTTTCTCCATGCACTAGACGAACACATAAATACGGTTGGTAAAGAAAACATAAAAAAATGACTCTTAAGATGGATGAGTACTAAAAAATAATTAACCAAGAGAAAAAGTGCATATATAAACTGAAGCACTCCGAGGGCGCAAACCTCTGTCAAGCAAATATGAGTCTTCAAACAGTGGTGTTTCCATGATGATTTCCTTGCCAGTAGACGTTTCATGATAATATCATTACCAAATACGGTAACTTGGTTATCCCCGCGAAGACTTCTTTAAGTAGCTGTAGTTTTATGATGGTTTCATGACCTCAGTAGTGATCCAGAATTTGATCCGTAACTAGATTATCCCTCACAAAGTACCAGCTGGATCTAGTCAGGCCATCAACATACCCTAAAACCTTCGGAACGATACTTTTATAACTTTTGGAGATATTTTAAAAAGTAATCAACCAACAAGTAAGCAAAAACCCAGGAGGATGGAAACTCCTTGATGGAGGTAATTACAAGTAGTCGGGGAGGGCAATCCTGTATCAAGCTAATGGGACCCAGTCAGATGTCCAGTTTTCGGAACATCCAAACGATTCGTACTTCGGACTTCATGGTAACTGGGTTTTCCCAAAGATGGCTTCCTTACTTAGTTTTATGAAAGCATCATTGCCGAGGATTTGCTTGAGGATTTGCTTGAGGATTTGCTTGAGGATTTGCTCGAGGATTTGCTTGAGGATTTAATTGAGGATTTGCTTGAGGATTTGACTTGGATCATCACCAAAACAGAATTAGTTTGAGTCAGTCGGCATACTAACAAACTGAAAATTTCAGACCGATGCGTCTATAAATTTTTTAGCTATTTTGAAAGCTAACAAACCAACAAAGAAAACAATAACTAAATCCGAATGAAAACATGACCTTCTTGTTGGAGGTAAGTAAAAGCAATCAGAGCGCACCAGTCTCCACCAAGCCAATTGGGTCAGGTGGGATTTCCAGTGTTACAGAATATTCATTGAAGCCGTCACAACACGAAGAGTGCCAACTGGTTTTCATTTGTAAGGATCCTAGTAATAGTTGGATTTATGTGGTTCAACAGAATCCAGAATCAAATTAATGAGCGTGATCATGTAAGACCTCAGAAAATTTATGAAATTCTGTTTATGATTTATTGTCCTATTTTTGTACCCAACAGGCAGACAGACAAACAATTGAAACATAAAAAAACTAACGCCCTGCATGGAGACAACGAACGAATAAAAAATGAATGGGTAGATCAATTTTTGTTTAACTAGGTACAGTAGTGAGAAATAAATAGCCAGACAGAAAAATAAAAACAAGATAACAAAAAATAGATATGAAAATAGATTAACTAGTAGATTAATCCATCATAAATGTCTGAAGAAATAAACGGAAATAGATTATTAAATAGAGCAGTAGGAAATCAGTCATGTATTACATTAATCCATGAGTAAATTGGCAAAAAGCTAGTCGGAGGTATTGAGCAAATTCAATTGTTAATGACACAATGGTAAGTTGGTTTACCTTTGAGACAGTTGAGACTAGCGCAGTACGCTTCACCATCTCCCCTAAACTCTGATTGCTTCGTATTTTGTCGATTAAAGAAGGCACAAAGTTTTTGACGAAAGTAAAGGCAACTCGGAATGGAGAAAAAGCCGAGATTTTCTTAGCAACACCACACTCGTCAGGGCGACCCTCTTGCTTTTCCTTTGCAATGGCAGAATAGTTACAATATCCGAGCACAGCACAGACATCTCCAGGCTCTAAGTCTTTTACCAGTAACTTTTCTGCGCGTATAATCTGCTGGACAATATGTTGACACTAGAAAAAGAGAAATGTGTTTGTTCTCAAAGGAAAGATTTCACATGTCAGCACAACTTTAATTAGTGTCCTCCTAAGACCAAAACAGAAACGAAATCTGTTTTTATATACAAAGTCATTTCCATATACTGAGCTATTGGCACCGTCAATGATCGCACAATGACAATATTTCTTGTATTTTCGTCCTTCTATACATTTATTTATTCTAACTATCGCACAAAAAATGAAAAAAATAAACCATCAATCAACCGATCGATCAATCCATTCAACCATCCACAAATCCACCCAATATTAAAGTTTGCAGAGCAGACTACAAACAAAGAAATCTCTTCTGACGACCACAGCTTACAACCAAATCACATATATTCCATTTGGGTAAATTGAAATTTAAACTCCACATACGGTTCAAAAGTACACCCATCGACCCATCGACTGATCAATCAATCAATGAATCAATCGATCAATCAATCAATCTCTCTCTCTATCTATCTATCTCTCTATCTCTATCTCTCTCTATCTCTCTATCTCTCTCTCCATCTCTCTACCTATCTCTCCATCTCTCCATCTATCTATCTATCTATCTATCTATCTATCTATCTATCTATCTATCTATCTATCTATCCATCAATCTATCAATCTATCAATCTATCAATCTATCAATCTATCAATCTATCAATCTATCAATCTATCAATCTA
>JANTCA010077761.1:0-14859 GCA_024741275.1 Chironex yamaguchii
AAGGGAGTCAATTGCATCTAGGCCGATATAACACAAATTGTGTATTATATTAGTAATATACTTGCTTCATGGTACTAAGAGGGGAGATTTTCAACAGAAAAATGAGAGGAGTAGAAGAACCCATAGTAGAGGAATTTAAGTATCTTGGCACTACAGTACAAGCAGATGGAGGGTGCGCAAGGGAAATAAAGAAATAAAGAGAACATTGCAGACAGAATGGAATGCATGGATTAAAGTTTCAAGACTGCTATGTGATAGGAGAGTACCGGCGAAACTGAAGGGAAAAATTCATCAGACTGTGGTGCATCCTAGCATGATGTATGGCCTGAGACAGAAGGAACAACTAAAATACAATAGACAGAACTGGATGTGGAAGAGATAAAGAGATAAAGGTTTGCTCTGGAAGTGACAAGAAAGGACAGACTTAGAAATGAGTACATCCGCGAAACTGTGAAGGTGGAGCAGATCAGTAAAAAGGTGAAGGAATTAAGATTGTGACGGTATGTTCATGTAAAGAAAAGAGAGGATACCTATGCAAGAAATGGAATTACTGGGGAAAAAGAGTGTGTGAAGACCAAACAGAGAGTTTATGGATGAAGATGGAATGATGGAAGATGGAAGTTTGAGTTACTGAAGGAGATGTGCAGGACAGAAGAAAATGGAGAAGGAAAATCTGCTGTGGAGACCACGAGTAAAATAGTTAGAAGCCGAAAAAAAAAAGAAGATGTGTTTAAGAATCACTTTTGCTTTCAACATAAAGAGACAGGTATCGCGTTATCATATGCTAGCCTTTCTAATCGATATTGCATCTTCATTTAAATGAAAAGGTCAAACTTTATGCTGAGAAAATCTGTTGAGATTGTATTTAACTTCAGATGAGCGAGCATGACGATTTTTTCCCGCAAACTAGAAAAATAAAGTAAACTTCACAGAGAAGAATTACAATCAGTACCGTCGAGAAGCGGATTAACCGTGATAAATCCCTGGGCCGAGCCTCGCAATGGCCTGCGAAAAGTTTTGCTTATGCTAGACAATTTTAATCATTAATCACTTATTGATATTTATTAAGTATTTTATCATAATGTCAGTAATTGGAAAAATTTGAGCTTGATTTTGTTTAGCTCTTAAAGTTTTTGAAAACCACAAGGTCCCTTGTTGTTTATGGTTGGTATGCCTATTGTGCTACTAATTTCAAGCAGACAAGTAAGCATCCCAATGTTCCTAGTGATTCTACAAAATGAACATTACCATCTATGGCACATGAGAATCGGGCGGGTATCTTTCAATTTAAGGTATAATAAAAGAAAGGATCGTTCACTCATTTAAATTTGATTTTCTTCGGTTAACAGGTGGAAACGGATGAAATGGTGTTTAGATAAATAATTTTGCACCATATGATACATTTTCTATGTCGCATGGATAAGGCTTGGAAGGTCAAAACTTTGTGAATAGATGCTTCTCTGGATTTAATAGGAATTTATATATGCAAATTATATATTTTATTAATTATATAGTAGCCCTATGGCATTACTTTTTTGTGATTTCTTTCTGATCTTTGGAAGCTATCTTTTAATCCGCGTGTTGATCTGTATTTTGCATTTGTCTCGCTCCACAAGCGAGGCTGACTTTGCATTGTTTGGCGCCAATCAATGATTGCACGTGAAAATGCGAAGGCGCGTTACTTAAAATCATGATCATCATGGTGGACAGCAAAGAGAATCATCCAGAGAATATTACAGAATTTATACGATTAAGTCCATCTGGAAAAACAGGAAAAATGAAGACCATACCTGGAAATATTGCGTTTAAAATTTTCTCGCCGGATAGCGAAAGACCAACAAGTTCAGGCGAAGCACCATTTAAACAAGGAGTTGGAAATTGTACCAACATGGCTAAGCATGGCGTGTTGAAAGCCAAGCGAAGGACATTAGCTACTTTGCAACCATCAGCGAACTCGAAGGAACGTGTCGTGGGTATATCACGCGTAGATGGTCAACATTTGTCAAAAAAGAAATGTATTGGACAGAATGAAAGGATAGAAAAAGAGGAAACCTGTAACTTAATGGCGACACCCACGGAGTGCCATGCGACATCAGATACCGAACAAGCGGCATGCATTGAAACGGCATCAACAGACAGTGAGATCAGCGATGTCGACCCTGAAAACAAAGATTCTCTAGTCGAAGATGCTTTACAGCTATTAAATTCTAACCCATCACCGGTGATCTATTGGAAAGATTTAGCCGAAGAGCGTCGCCTTGCATTGGAAGAGGCATTAACTGAAAATGAACAACTTTATGATGAAGTAGATCATTTGAAACAGAAAGTAGCTGATCTGGAGGAAGCCTTAAGCAAAGCTAAATGTTACAAACTATTATACAGGGAACTACTTGAAGAGAAAAGTGCAAGGACTTAATATTGTATGATATTTCATAGATGTCACTTGGGTTTAAGAGTTTTGACAGGGCACGACGAAGATTCTTTTGTTCACTGTATTTCTTAATTTGTCGAGGGCTTTTATTGAGAAACAACAAAGGTGTCAGGAGCATGATCAACATTTTAGCAAAATGTCAAGTTTGTAGCTGCACAGCCAATTTGTAGAGGAGAAGGATTCATCGATGGATTTTCAATGTACAATACGTTAGGTATGCGACTATATAGGAGGTATATGTATGACATTCTGTCACGTCCAATGTCTTGTGGGCTGCAAAATGCGTGGATGAATCATGCTCATCTTCAAAAGGATGATAAAGTTACAAATCTAATATCTGATTGATTGTATACTTGTTTGTGAATTATCAACATTTTATTTCGCGGTTTCAATTGTTGTGTTGTTGACTCACAGGAAATTAGCTTATTTCTTTTATTTCTGTTTTAGTTTGAGGCAATTTTTCTCCTGTATTTGAATTTTGTGCATTGGCAAATAGGGTTTGGCTTTATTTTTGGAAGAGATTTTGTGTTTGCTATGCCAAATTTATGGATTGTAATGCCTTCTCTCTGTGTGATTTCCTCATAACCAGTGATACTGAAGAATAAATGGGTTAGTCAAATATTAACAGCAATTGACTAACTTATTTGATACAGTAGCAATTGATAATCAACGTGGAAAATGTATTCAGCTAATAAATATTAAAACCAGGCTGATAAGCTTCAATCAAAGAGACAATAAGGAACTTAACTAATGAACTATTATCCTAACATTTCATAAAAAACAACCGACATCTGAGAGAAATTATGAAATTTGTGCTTACCTACTCTTAACAACGAAGCACTACACTTTTATTATTATTTTGGTTTTCTTTGTTATGATTAAGTCACCATTTAGGATACTAAAAAGTACATATATATGAGGTAGGTATATGGCATCCTTTTACATATATTTCCTTTCTGATGATTCATGAGTGTCAGATGAAAAAAGCTTTTAAGTACATTTTTAGTGCAATGTTGCAAATTTTCATGGCGATTTTCAAGTTTTGTACCGCAAAAAGATTGCTTAAATACTAGATATTCATCTGTGACAATGTCTTATGTAACAATTTTTCTTAAATTGTTGATTATTTTTTATGAAACATTAGCATAATGGTATATTAGTTAAAGTTGGGACTCTTCCTTTGAAGATTATCAATCTGGTTCTGGTATTTATAAGTTGACTAACTCATTTAATAAAGGTAAGTAGATTGTAATGTTTACATTGGAATTGTTACACCCGAACTATGATGGTAATGAATATGACAATTTACCATCTTGCTGTTTGAAAGGCATTTGATGAAAAAGGCGGTTAATTTTATTTATGAATCTCATTTGGACTATAGGATTATATTTGTCGACAGTAACTGACCTAAGATCAAGAACACTCTTGTGTCAAACAATGCAATTTGGAATATTAAATTATCATCATCCTAAAAACTTAAATAAAACTATCATCTTACTGTTTCATTTAGTCTTTGAGTTTTGCCATGAATAATGATTGTTGAAAAGGTAACCATTCTTTATTATTCTTATTGATTGCGATTAACCAATCACTTGTTAAGCATGTGACCAAAGACAGTTTCATATCGAAGGTAACTTCGGTGATCTCTAGAGTGTGTGTAAGAAGTAGTAGCAATGAGCAACACATCAACTTGTTCCGCTTGTAGATAGTGTTAAAGTTTTATTTAAATGAAAAAAGACAATGTATATTGAAAATTCTTGACTTTATGAACTCATTGGAAGCCATGTAGGAGCTCATAAAAAGCATACGACTCATGTCATGATAAAGCTCCTGTCTACACAATGTATATTCTTTAGCTCCAACCCTTGTGAATAAAACACTAATGGCTACCTACAAGTGAGGGAGGCTCATGATGCGTACTTATATTTTGTGCATTTATATATTTTAGCGACAAAGGAGAAAAATAATAGCAAAAGCTTACTAACCCTCTGTTTATTATTATTGTCTTTTATTTGACAACAAAAGTTCATCGTTTCATGAAATGCTTTTCCTTCTTTCAATCACAGGCATTTGAAATACTGCGTGGTAAGTTCAGCGGAATGAGATGTAGAAATTGATCAGGTAATATCAAATAAAGTAAGGGAGAAGGTCTGCACTGATTATTGGGGCTACTACTTTGAATATGTTTATCCTAATCTTATTAACTTAATTACTGCTGAGCTCAGTTTCATAATAACATAAGGTTGTTGTAATATGAAGGTATTACAGAGAAGCACCTGGATTATCCATCAAAGAAATGATAAAACAAATTCTTAATAGTCTCTTAAAAATCTCGAATGCACTTGTGACTTAACATACAATAATTTCTTTTTACACGTTGGATTTTTAAACGATAACGATGTCACAACACCAAAGCTTGCAGATGCCCTTGAGTAAAGTACCATCTACCAGGTAGTTTCGTAGTTACAAGTCCATTGGGATTTTGGCAAAGTCTTGCTTGCTCATGAATCCTTTTTTGCTGAAAAGTGTTGTAATGTTACAACATGCGCAGTTAATTTTTAACTCGCGGTTAATTCCTTTGTAAAAGGAATAAATGGAGTTATCCAAATTCGTTGAGTGTGAACTTGTTAGTGATGCTACAATTTTACCACAATGCTTATGGTTGACTGGAAATTCGATTGTTTTGCGAGTACAGCCTATCATCCCATCATGAGGAGAACCAATTGGCATTAATTGAGTGGGGAATGTCATCATTGGAAGAACCTATCAGGATCAATGGCAGTGGCGGCTGGTGGGGTTTTTCATTGGAGGGGAGGGGCAAATTTCAGACTTGGGTGTGACCCAATATAATTACAGGGGCCACCCCCTACTTCGTATTAGAGATGTTACATAAGAACAAAAATGTAACTTTTAGGTCTGTGTTGCTCAGGAACCTAGGCATTTATTAAATCTTCAATAAAAATGTTTACTTGATAAAACAGAAGTTACAAAAGCAAGGTTACAGCAAATGTCGTATCATAAGAGCAATACTTAACCGTGAGTTCGCCACAGGTGCGCTTCGATTAAAGAAGTTACAAGCTTCGTCACCGTAACGAGAAATCATCAAATCGTTTGGCATAAGTAACAACTAGCACAAGAGTGATTATTTAGGTTGCTGAAGACAGATCCATATCATCTGTTGAAGATAGTGTTGCTTACGGGCAACGTGTACATTGGGGCCATTCAGAAATTACGTAAAACATGAGGGGTGGGGGTATGGTCATTTTTGTTACGAACTGTTACAATATTTAGGTGGATGCGGGCCATACCTGTTATGTAACAGGATTTTTATTGAAATGTATGTTTTTTCTTTCAATAAGATCAAGGTTGAACTTAAAATCCAACGCTGTTTGTGTGTGTGCGTGTATCTTGCACTTATCTGAAACGTTGTTGTGACCTTGGCAGACATTTTTTAAATGCCATTTACGTCACTTCGGGATTTTTCTTTGACTTTGGAATGTTTCTTTAATTTCTGTTTTGGAAGAGTCTCTAATAACAGAACCAATCACTAAGGTTACAGCTATTTCAAAGCGACAACATAGATTTACTTGTTGTAAAAGATCCCGAGGTCAGAACCCCTTTATTTGGCCCCACAACGGAGAATGTTGATGATGTATGTGATAGTAAAGAGTCTAGTGAATAACATTTGAATTTTGTGCTGCTGATATTTTCAGTTATCGAAGTGTATGATCTACATCTTGAATGGTTGTTTCTTGTCTCTGGTCTTGCGTAAAAGTACCAAAAATGTCAGCTTGTGTACCAAATTGAGAGAGAGAGAGAGAGAGAGAGAGAGTTGAGGGATTCCAGCTTCATCAGCCATTCCCTGTCCCATGCATAGGGTCCACCATTGTTGCCTATCAGCCGCCAGATCCATGAAAATGATTGACTATGTTGTCCTGTGATATCATCCTCTTACATTAGAACACAAGATTATTTGTTACATGAATGGTAATGGGTACTATGAAACATGAGCAGATAACGGAAACATTGATAGGGGGGGTCTTAATACTCACAATTTTACGTAACTAGGGGGTGGACGGTACTAGATTTGTAACGATGCATTAACGAGGGGTGGGGGGTCAAAATGGGCGAGTTTGGGTGTTACGTAATCTTTGAATGGTCCCATTCTACGATAAATTTTATTGGTATGTTCAACTATTTCATACATGCTCTGCAAGTCTTGGTATTGCGGTACGATTGTATGTATTGCTAAAGTGGCAAAATACTTTTCTTTTTTGTATGTCCAATATCAAGCTTCACACTGCCACCAGTAAGTTTAGTGAGCCACATTTGCATAAGATAATAATCACTTTGAATTAGACAACATTTTTAGACAAATTTAAAAGTCAGCAATTAGCACAGGTTGGCATCATTAAAATAAATTGTATCAATGTTGCCTTACACACAGGATGCAACTAACTCTGTTGTTTGCACTTCTTAATAATCTGTGTTGTATGGGTTAGGCAAATATCAGAAACTAAATGTAAAAACATTGGTCAATACTTCTTTTTGGCCATGAGTGGGGCACTTAGTTGCATTAAAAGAGGGATTTCCCTTTAGTTCCATGCGCCCGCGTTGTTGATGCTGCATCCACTGGGTTTTAAATAAAAGGTTTTTTCCACACATTTCACGTAATCAAACAAAAGTTTAAATATGTCAATTGTGCGAGGTTGGCCAAATTTGTAACATTTCTCCGTAATAAAAATTTGGCGGAGTTTTTCTAGCCTGTTTGAGAATGGGGTTGTACCAGTTTGATCCAGGCAGTTATGATCAGAAATGGAGTACAATGCGATTGTTTAAAATTCTAAGTCGCAAGTTCAAACTTTATTGTTAGTTAAATGTGCACAGGACAATTTGGCCTAGAATTGTTTGGACTAAAGATTACAAATGCAATCACAATAAAATAGAAGACAATGTTTCTCAGTCCGAATTTCTAATGAAGAAAACTAGATGAAGAACACTGTCACAAATACTTTAACCTACTTAACAAATAGCTTCCAAAATTTTCCCTGCATTGATTTTTTGCTCGAATCTATAATGGCATTTGTTACACTGTGGAGCAGTGTATTTCCTGCAATGCTGGATGTGTAAAAAGCAGTATGTTGGAAGCACAAGAACTTCACCTACAATAGACCTACAATAAACTACAAGACAGCCAATAACTTCACGCATTCACACAAAATGTGAGTAGGATCATAGCTATACCACCTTAGATTACAGCATTAGAGTAGGTTAAGTGTTCATAGCTAATGTCGTAGACAGCCAAACTGACCTTGAATGAAACCCATCACCTGCTGACTGTAACAGTCGAGTAGCTGAGATGAGACGACGATTATTACAATGGTTCAATATGACGACAGCTTCACCTTAAGGAATTTTGCAGACATCAATTGGATGACTTAGCTGTGATGTCTGTACAACGGGAATGTTCAATTCTGAGGTCGACAGCCCTAATAGATACCTGACAAACAGCTTGCCATAAGCGTACCAACCTATTAGAAGAGTCTATGATCAGACAGGCGACAACGAATGGGCTCCTATAGGTTACCATAGGCACAGTACACACAAAATAAGTGACAACAAAATCAACAAAAACTGTGTTAAGTTACATATCGCCTTGTATAGGCCTATTATAAAAAATAATTAGCTTTTTACAACAAATTTAACAAACAAAGCAACAGTGGTACAAATACTCTAAACAGTGAATTACCATCAAATATACCAACCAATATAAAGACAAAAACATTCACTTAATAATTGACAATCAATTTTGGGAATGACCGTAAAGGCTAGATAGCGCGCGTCCTAATCTACTCGTCCACAATCTGGAAATCGATACATGCAGCTATTGTGCAACGTGTTCAATGCAGGGGAACTCCTAAGCCCTGCAAGGTTAACGACGCCATTCTACCAAGGCACAAGCGAAAACGCAAAGAAGGTTCTTTAAGTAGACCAAGACGACAAGCAATTGCTAATTCTTCAAAAAACTATTCTCCCACTGTTTGTCCCATACATACATATTCTTCTGAGATTCACCTTGAAAGTCAATCACAATGTTTTCCAGTACTACAAAATACTGGTCAAATCAGTAAGGGCAAAATCATCTTTAACATTTGCTAAAAATGGTAACCTTGAATCTAAGACCCACAGCAATATCAACGCCAGCGCTGCGACTTCGCCCAGTAACAAGACACTGACGTCATTCGTTCCTACGCA
Organism: Chironex yamaguchii; assembly: GCA_024741275.1. Lineage (NCBI taxonomy): Eukaryota > Metazoa > Cnidaria > Cubozoa > Chirodropida > Chirodropidae > Chironex > Chironex yamaguchii. The sequence continues at coordinate 8,687 of JANTCA010077761.1, forward strand.
AGTCACCAATTCACACAAAAGATCATCTGAATGTAAGCAACTCATCGGATATACCTTCTTTTTGAAATAGAAAAAGTCTTGCGTTTCAATACAAAATGGGAATGAATACTAGTTATTCAAGTGGACACCATCCCTCTTTTATCTTTAATCTTTGGTGTGAAAAGGCTGTTAAAATTTACTGTTCGCTGCAATTTTATGAACCCTAATCATGTGTCCATAAGTAATTCTTCTGTGAATTTAGCTGGGTGCAACACCAAGCTTTTCTAGAACTTGTAATCCTTTCTCCTGGTACTCACTCCTTGACATCCAAAAATTATCTTTGTCTTTCATGATATCGGCTAATACGGCGCCACCAAGGAAGACCATGTGCTTCCTTCTGGGTGGATCTTCAATACGAATCTTGAATTTCTATACAAGAGAGAACAAAGCCAAATTACGACTTCATGCAAACTGTCAATAATTCTAGGGATGCAAATGAGTGCGGGAAGTAATTTAGCACGGATTTGTATTCAAAATATTTATGAAAAAGTCAAATATTACCATGGCATAATATAACTTTCTGTGACCAATCCATTAAAATCATCAAAAGGGGTATTATACTAATTATATATAATATTCTTCTTAGCAAAACCTGGGCACAGTTGTGACGCTGATGCCTATACAAAGAAATATTTTTCAAAGTCAAATATAATAAATGAAAACCACTAGGTTAAACCAACAATTTTGCATAATTTGGTTGAGAGAAACTGTTTCGTTGGAAAAATCAAAGTCTTCAAGAGTGAAAACTAAAAATAATAAGATATGCATTTTAAACATACGCACTTACAGAGCTTTTGTCTCAGATATTCTATCCATGTATAATTGATTCATTTTACAAGTTACCCTGTACAGGAAGGCGAGGGTCTCCTGGCACACCTGGATGTAAGTCTCATCAATTTGAATAAACTATAGATAAAAGTTTACATACCACTAAAGAAATCCTTCCACACAGAGCCTACACTGGATAAGGTAACAGTAGAGTAATGCTCTGTCGAATCGACAGAAAACTGCCTGTCATTTCAAGCAAAAAGGTCTTTCCCTTAGTAGTATTTACATATATGCCATGTGATCTGATCGGAATCGATACGATCTTGCCCGACGATATACGAAAACGTGCTCCTACTAAATAAAGAAATGATGTAAATAAACATTTCTTACTCTGCGGCATTAGTGTTCAATGTTTGAGTGTTTTTTAGCTTGTAACATCCTTTAACATCCTAAGGTCATTTTTTTTCTTTCATAACTACCCTGTAGTACTTAAACCTATCCCCGAGCACGTACCCCTGTGTTATTGATTATGGATGCCTTGTCGACTACTATAATAATCTTTAATATCAAATTAGAATTCCTGCCACTTTGCAACACCCTGCACTCAAATACTTACCGATAGCCGGCTAGTATCACCCTTAAGAACTCTCTCCAAGTACAGCTGCTTTATTTCCCTTTCCAAGCGACTGGGCAAACCAGGGTACATGGTTGTACCACCAGATAACACAATATGCTTGTAAAATTCAGGTCGTGTGTCAACATCAGCAGCCTGTATAGTGTTAAACAGCAATTCGGCAACACCAACCCCTTCCACATTGATCAACTGAGGTTGAAATAGTGCTTCAGGTGCTTCAAATCTTTCACCGCTGAGTTTTACAACTCGGCCATCAGGAAGCTAGTAAAGATAAACGACAGGTTATACATTTTATCACTGGTTAGCAAAAAAAGGCTATCTGAATCAGCTAAAACAAGTGCGTGTACCATTTCACATTTCCTAAAATAACATTGAGATAAAGACATGAGATAAAGAAACTTCAGATAATGGAGGTGGCACAAATATCGACTGTCACAGAAAGCAGACGAAATTTGGATTACGTTTACCAGGTTAAATGAATGAAAATAAAAAAGATGGCACGTCATCAGAAAAGAAGAGGCAATGGAGGCGCTCTGATACAGTGCTTGGCAGAAATCGATGGACGATACTGGTTTAAAACCATCTCTAAGCGAAATCTTTTCCCACGTTCCTCAAAGTCACCTTGTAAAACCGATATTCATCATGTTTTTAGACGATTAATAAGATCAACTATGAAACAGCTCCTAACTATGTCTTCCTCACTCGTCACAATTTCCGTAGTAAAGAACAACTTCATGCAACTCGCGATGGATATATGGGCAGTTTTTCCTATGACTATGACCAGCCTTACAAAATTGGAAGAACTAACACAGAAATCCCATTCCAGGCCAAGATCAACACGAGTATGAGACCCCTAACTTAGAAATACTAGCAGTAATACATTTAGATTTACACTACGAAATAGATTTACGTTAATCATAAAATGAAATCGGCTTCAGCCAGGTAACTGTGTGACCCAAGACGTTTGATGAACTATTGATTTTTTGCACTAGGTTTCGATAGCATACACCATGGTTCGAAGTGGAAAGCCACCAGAAAGTTTGCCGTACCTGACCCACTTCCTCGACATCATAAAGGCAATGTATTTATTGGTCACATCAAAAGTCCACACCAACGTTCCGTCCTCACCTCCAATGGAGTGAGACACCGGAGTATTCTTTCCTCCCTTCTCTTTAACCTCGTCTTTAATTAGGTTATGAAGAAGTTTGTAAAACCCAAGATGGTGTCATACGATGGCACGACCTACACTTCTTCAAGAGCAACCACGGATATGCTATGATAGGCAATCTAGCACCTAGCTGCCGATAGAGATAAATCCAATAACAGACGCCTGATGTCAAGATCTTCAGCTTCTTGTTACGTTAAATTAATGAAATATGGGTTTAATAGGTAAGATCCTAAATGGCTATTGCTGACCCTCAAACTTAACTGTCTCCCTAATTTTGTCTCCCCAACAATTTTCCAAAAGTTTGTATCTTTGACATAGAAATAATTACGTGAGTACATGCCACTCTTTCATATGGAAAGTACCCTACACAAGATAAAATCAAAGCGCACCTCTGGCAAACTCACGGTTAAGTATTGCTCTTAAGTATATATCTTATGATATGACATTTGTTGTAACCTTGCTTTTGTAACTTCTGTTTTTATAGAGTAAACATTTTTTATCGAAGATTTACTTAATGCCGTGGTTCCTGAGCAACACAATTTTGTTTTCATGTAACATCTCTAGAACGAAATAGGGGCGTGGCCCCTGTAACTATACTGGATCAGGCACAAGTCTGAAATTTGCCCCACCACCACCACGAAAAACCCCCACCAATCGCCATTGCCATTGATCCTGATCGGTTCTTCCAATGATGACAAGACATACTCCACTAATGCCAATTGGTTCTCCTCATGATGGGATGATGGGCTGCACTCGCAAAACAATCGAATTTCCACTCAAGCAAAAGCATTGTGGTACAATTGTAGCGTCACTAACAAGTCCACACTCAACAGATTTGGATGACCCCGTTTATTTCTTTTACAATGGAATTAACCGTGAGTTAAAAATGACAAGAAGAGAAATAGTGACTCACTGGCCAATCAGGAAAACCACCAGTTTGCATTCAAGGAGATAATGAAAATTACTCACCGTATACTGTTCAACCAAGACAGTTGTTTCCAAAGCTAACTTCTGTTCTTGCTCAATATTATATCTAGACCACAGAATAGCAACAAATTTGCGATATTATCATAAAATAACTACATACACAATATAAAGCCTCACCGAAAGCACCCTTTCAATAAAAAACGTCATCAAGAAATAACCAGGGACACTTGATAAAGAACCAACTTTTCCACATAATAATTAAAACAGGAACTTTTTAAACTAAAGTGATGAACGAAAATGTCTTGCGCTTTTCTTGGGGTTTACATATAGAATATCTCAAAGAGAGAGAGAATATCAAGAACAGACTTGAAAAGTAGATTTAGACAAGTTTGACAAATAATATTAAACAACAATATACCTGGCAAGAAAATTACAAACCGAGAAAATTCAAAGATACATACCCAACGTAGCATAATTTCTCCTTCATCATTCTCACAGTTTCAAAGTCTGCAGTATGATTAAATGCGTATCCACGCAAAAGAAGCAACTAAAGGAGAACATAATAATTTATAATACACTAGATATAATAATGAAGGTGTGCTTGCACACGGGGCATGTGAGTGCAGAGTGTTGTTGCTTAGTGTGGTGTAGATTGCCTTGCTCTCTCGCTTCCAGCTTCAGCTGCTGCCTAGCTCGAAAGAGCGACAAGGGAGGCAACCATAAGTCCTCCTCTGGCAGTTAGGGCTACTCACATATCAAGACTCTCACAGCACCTCCTCACGGTGCACCACAGGTAACTGGGTACCTTGCAGCTCCAGGCAAAGTTGCGAGGGATCTCGGAGCAGGTTGAGCCCCAGAGGTGCAGTGTGCAGGCCCACTGGCATGTGGATATGCCGGGTGATGTGACCGAGAGGAGGGCACTTGTCCTGAGCAAGCATCTGTCCAACTACACCAGCTTCTGCCACAACCATAGAGCTGTTAGAGCCTGCCGAACCCATCGTTGTTATCGAGGGGATGGGCCTAAGCGAATGGGTGAGTTAACAACAACTACTGCAATATTACAAAATCATTAACAAATATGAATGCCTTGGAAGTGCCAAGTACTCATCCGATTTTAAGTGCACATCAGGTAATTCCTCTTCTTAACATTTTAACTTTACTTAAGTAGCAAGTGAGTGACTTTAAATTGTCACTGCTGGTCACACATTTGATATTTGTAACAAACTGGAAACACATTTAATGTTGAAAAGTTGAAAATATGAAGCCTTATTAATTTGCATCTACCCTCTTTCAACTTTCTCACTTCTTATACAATCTATGGTTCCTACAGTTAATTTCCTTGGCCACTAAGCATATCAAAGCCTAGCAAATAGAATAGAGAGGGCAATAGAAAGAAGTCAAGACTGAAAATAAAGGTGTGTTGAATTCATCATTAGTATATATACACAGTAGCAATATATGTAGAAAGTAACAATAATACACAAAATCAACTAGGAAGCAGATGTCAACAAAATGTGAGCATACTTTGATCAAATACTTGGTTATATCTCTTCCAGCAATATCTAATCTCCTTGTTAGATGAGGAAGAGCAAATCCTTCATAAACTGGACAGATATGTGTTACACCATCACCAGAATCAATCACAACACCTGTCAGCAAACCTACAATAAAACAACAGCAAAACCATATATGAAACAAAGATAGATACCACCACTTACAAAAAATATTATGAAGGAATTACTCATTCACTATTTAACCAACTGCAAGCATTTTTAATCGTATCAGTCATCTTAAATCAAAGGATGGAAAGGCACAAAGACCTGATAAGAAAGTGGTTAGGTTCTTGTGAAGAGTTTATGCTTGAAAAATTATCTTTCAACTTTAAAGAATGTGCCACAAAGGAAATATCTTATGGTTTCATTGATAAAGGCCCAACACCATGAAAATGTTGCATGATGTGTAAGGTCATGGTTCCTGGTGGTGTAGCATTTGGAACTTTATTCCAATATGCCACAATTACCAAAATATGGTATGTTGCCTCCCCTTTGCTTTTATACTTTAAGGCAGGAAGCAAATTTGAATTAAAGTCTACTTTTTCATATACTTTTTCTAAAAAGGCTTTAATGTTACAAATACCATCACATGATTACATACAGAAATAAATGTTAATGACTATGTTAATCTAGAAACAAACCTTGTGCATATAATGTCAGAACAGCTTGTATTGCAATATATACTCCATTAAACTGATACTGCTCAAACATGACCTGAAAAAAGGAGCAGCCACGAGACATCAAAATCATATTTTGAGAAAAAAAAATAATGTTTTGGATTAAAGTGAACAGCTGCAATTCATAATTCATATTCATATATATATCAGGATGAAGAAGATGAAGATAAAATGGAAACGTCAATGAACTGGTGTATTTTTTGAGTTTTATATATATATATAGTCTTCTTCAGAACTTATGTCGAAACGTTAAATTGTTAGTTTTGTTTATTTCATGATTGAATATTATTTGTATAATAAGCAAATGGGATTGAGCTCATGATAAATATATATATATATATAATACCTCAACAGACACAGTGCTTTATATATATTCATCAAGAGTGGAGCATTACCACAATAGCTGC
>JANTCA010077772.1:0-14859 GCA_024741275.1 Chironex yamaguchii
CAAAGAAAGAGAAAATGAAGAAACAAAACATTATTGGAAGAGTCCAAGTGAAAAAGCGAACTCTTTCTGCCTACAGAATACTGGTTTTCCTGTTTTAATGTAGACAGACTCCAATACACTTAGATGAAAGGACGAGCTAGCTGTGCCAATTATCCGAAAAGTAAGTATGTTTTTAGCAGAATGTCTCAAATTTTCAAGGCGATATTTTGAATATTAACCTACCAAGAAACAAACAAACCCCCAAGAACATACACCTACTTGGCTGACGTAACAAACTACCTTGAAGTCGTTCACGGTCAGGTATTTCAGATAGGAATGAAAATATGAAAGGAGGTGCAGATTGAACAATACATTAACTAGCATTCTAAGTTTGAGAAGATTTTGATGGGTATGTTTGGTCTCGTTTATTAATTATCAAGCCGTACCTGCTTTACTCTGGAACATGTCTGTAAACATCCCTTGCATCTGCACCTGCCTTTCATGAAGTGCATCCTCGCGTAGGTGGGCAGGCTGAAAAACATTTACCTTCATGGGCACAGAGGTACAAAAGTACATTTATATTCACTATATTATTTGTAAATAGTGTAAAAGAACACACAACAGGTATGCCTATTTCCAGTTATCATACATTACTAAATAAACGATACAAATGGCACGAAATAGTTAAGGGCCGTTTTGCTACCTTCCGGACAAGACCATGTGTATACAATGATGAGTAAACCCTATTATATACACTTAACCGCAACAAGACGGGCATTTTCAAAACAACCGAAAGAGTCCGTCTTACAGGGGTTTTCCTCTAAGAATCTTACAGAATTTCTGCCGTAACACGGCCAAATGTTCTAGAAAGGTGTTCTTCTTATGACACGTCCATCTAAAGGACGTTGAACTGTATTGTAAAGAAAAGTCGAGTTAGCATTTGGATTTCGAAGGACGTGCCTTGGGGTTGTGCAAAATCTATGAAATATAAAAGTTGTAACTCCAACGCCCACTTGGAGAGCAAAGTGATCCACCTGTGAATTTTTGACCTAAAGAAGTACTTGTCTCTCACACAATTGTGATATTGGGGGTCGAAAATTCACAAATGGGTCATCCTCCTCTCCAAAACGAGCAGGACAAAAATCATAAATACAGGTAAAAGTTGAACCACATGAAGACGGCTCTCACGTACCGTAAAGGATATAAGACATTACATAGATTTTACAGCATGTCCAAATATCCAAACTGAATGAAAATATCCAAACTGTTATGCAGAAACACTTGGGATGAGCAATAATTACCATCCGGTTCTCGATACTAAAATGTTACGCAAATTAACCATCGAACCTGTGCAAAAATAAATCAGTTCAGCTCTTCACATATGCCAATTTAAGACATGAGCCGCTTTGCTTAAGCTTTAGCATCAAGTGCTATTCTGTAGTATATCAGGTCTGCCCAGGGAGAAGGATTTGTACATCTAAAGCTCTATATAAACCTTTCTTCCTAGGATGCACTAGCTCCGGTGTCTGTTGGATTCCGGTCCCAAGCTATGGAGGAGGGTTGGCGGTGTGACGGGCCCGGCAAACCATGCTGAACAATGTTGTACGATTTGAATCATACGAAAGACAGGCCACAGCGGATGTCCGACGTCCAGCTCTTGCGCCATAAATCTCCATACAAGGACTTTGCTAGAGATTTTTAGCAGCATGGACCAGAAGACAATACCACATGTGTTCAAGAACTGCTTGCTACTGATCCTCAGTTGTCCTCTTCGAAACGAAGGTTGGCCGTCAAGGTTGCCCATCTCCTCCTATCCTGAGCCAATTTCTCCATCTCTCCATACAATGCTCTCCCTGACCAACACTTCATGTTATCTGACATTTACACTTATTTGCTCCCCCCTCGTGTGCCTTCTATTCTTCCCTCCCTCTTGCTACTACAGGAACAATGATAAACAGGTGTGGTAGGTAAGGCCACCGGAAGTATTCGTATCACTGCGTCAGTTGTACCATTGGGAGAGAAACTTGCCAAATATTTGAGTATTTTTAAAGCCAAAACCTCTCAACTTAATGCGACCAAGTCAACCTAATGACGCATAGGATTTATTGTAAAATATATTATTGGTAACTTGACCTTTTCAAAAAACGATAAATCCACGAATTTTCGACCCACAAGCCCTTATTTATACAACAGAAATCACTCCCAACTACACATATGGTACGATCCTTGAGGGGATAAAAACATACCGGCAATCTAGCCATAACTTTTTGTCGTTGTACTCTGTCTTTGTACTCAAGTTGAGCAAGCTCTTGGGTTAAATGGTATTGTTCCTGTGAAGCAATAAAACAATGTAAATGTTTGTAGCTGTTACAAACGGAATAAAAGTTAATAGTAAAAAATGAAGAACATTGCCAATATCATAAGTTCTGTAATACCACAGAAATAAATAAAAGTTTTAAATGTTGAATAACGTAAGCATATTATATGGAATAATTCTCTATAATGTAGACTGAACAATTTTGTGCAAACAAGAGAAGACTGAAATATTCACAGTTGAGCAAACATGAAATTTTTATTCAAATACTGTATAACCTTAATTCTAATTTTATTTCACAATTTCTTTGTTGAATAAACAACGAAGGTAATTGAAGTAATAATTTTTGCTTTCACTGACAGCTAGCCATATAAAATTATGAAGAAATTACACAAACCTGTTGCAGCAACACTTCTGTCCTCGCTTGCTTATGTCGTAAATGTGCCTTTTCTAATCTTTCTTGTTCTTCGCCACCCTTAAACTGAATAAATAAACCATAAGTTTCTTATCACAATAACTGCACTGAGAAGGAGCCGAACGGGCTCGAACTTGCAATCCTCATACTCAAAAGCCAACACTCAAGTCGATGTGCCATGACGACACAAATGTTTGATGAAGGACTTACAAAGTCCTTGGTATCAATCACAGAAACCCAGTAGTGAGTAAGGGAAAAATACATTAAAGTAATTTTTACCTCCTCCAGCGAGAATATGGTTTCATCGGGGTATGTTTATTGGTTGGTTGGTTAGTTTGGTAGCAAAGTAACTCAAAAGGTTATAAATGGATTTTGACGAAAATTTCAGGATAGGTCAGAAATGGGCTAACTTAAAGTTGATTAATTTTTGGTGGTGATCCGGATCACCGTCTGTCTATTTGTTTGTGTGTCTGTCTGTCAGCAGGATTATGCAAAACCTACTAGATGGATCCTCATGAAAAAAGTTAGACAATCAGTTTTGATCCATGTGACATCCCAATAAATTTTGGGGATGATCCGAATGAAATCCTGGATTCTGGATCACTTGTTCGCTAATGAACCCTTCATAGTGCTTGTGAGAGATAATCCAGTTACCATATTAACAGGCGAAAACCCCTGTTAATTGGATAATAATACTGGCTTGGCGGAGGTTTGCGCTCTCGGAGTGCTTCAAGCTTTCAATTTGTGTTTTGGCTCTGCTTTGTTGAATGCCAGATATGTTGATATATACATACATAACTATAGATTCTCTAAATAAACAATATTCTGAATTCTGAACATGTAATCTTGGTATCTCTTACGCGCGAGGTTAAAATATGCACCATCTGATAATGTATTCTTACCTCTCTTAATTCATTTCGCCTCTGCTCTTCAATCTTGGCGGATTCCTTGGCATCAATCTTGAGAAAATGTGACAAAAACTCTGTAAATAATTGTTGGTTGTCGCTGCAAAATCTAAAAGCTGCAACTTAAATGCAGTAGCATTCAAAGCCAATAAAGATTCAATTAGAGGAGTTTGTAACCCTGACGCACGCAACGAATTGCACATTAATATGATTTAAAGCAAAGTTGACGGTATTTCATGTTTCTAATCAGACAAAATAAATCGCGAAAGTTACATCTTTTCGTACAAAAAATGTGAATCAAAAAACGTGCCATTACCATTACAATAACTAAGTGCCTTTAGATCAAGATTAAGTCCCAATTCAATATGAATAAATTGTCATTATTTTGCGAGGCTTCTTTCATCAATTTTCATAAAAAGACCAAAGTCATTTAAATGATCATAAAACTAACTTCTCCTAGAAAACCTATCAAACGACTCAGCGACTTTTCATAGACTTTTATAAGAAAAGAACAACTTTTACAACTAGCAAAAAAATTTCGTTAAAAACTGGCGTATCAAAATTTTATAGATAAGAAATTCCTGAGATATAAAACTTGTTTATCTTGAGAAGTTAGAGTAATTCCGCTTTTAAAGTTAAACTGTGCACTTACCTGATCGGAGTCAACAGCTTTTTCGGCAAAAGGTTGCAAGTGAAAACGAGTAGAAGCATAGCTTTCCAAGCTACGTATTTTTCCAGATGACACCCACTCTAGGATTGACAACAATATTTAATTGTCGGTCCTGTGCAGATCAGTGATATTATTCAGCCATAAAACTTACAGAATACTAATACAATATTCAATGCAGTCCTAGCTACAGCCGTCACTACAATATATTGCTAAAGACACTACTTTGGGTCACAATATATCAATATATTGCTAAAGACACTACTTTGGTTCACTTTATATCAATATATTGCTAAACGCACTACTTTGGTTCATTCTATATCAATATATTGCTACAGACAATACTTTGGCTCACTTTATATCAACATATTGCTAAAGACACTACTTGGTTCACTTTACATCAATTGCTAAACGCACTACTTTGGTTCACTTTATATCAACATATTATTAAAGGCACTATTTTGGTTCACTTTATATCAATATATTGCTAAAGGCACTACTTTGGTTCACTTTATATCAACATATTATTAAAGGTACTATTTTGGTTCACTTTATATCAACATATTATTAAAGGCACTATTTTGGTTCACTTTATATCAACATATTATTAAAGGCACTACTTTGGTTCACTTTATATCAACATATTATTAAAGGTACTATTTTGGTTCACTTTATATCAATATATTGCTAAAGGCACTACTTTGGTTCACTTTATATCAACATATTGTTAAAGGCACTATTTTGGTTCACTTTATATCAATATATTGCTAAACGCACTACTTTGGTTCACTTTATATCAATATATTGCTAAAGGCACTATTTTGGTTCACTTTATATCAATACATTCTTAAAGTAACTTTACTACTACAAGCAGTCGGAGAGCGCAAACCTCCGTCAAGCCAGGCTGGATTTCAGGTTTTCTGAATATTTAAATGAGCTGTACTAGTAGGCGTCATAGTAACTGGCTTTTCCCCACGAGGATTTCCTCTCACCGATTGTGGGTTTATAAAAGTATCATTTATCGAACATTTTTAAGGGATCCAGAATACTTGATTTGATTCGTATTATCACCAAACAATAATGAGCTTGAGCCAGTCAGAAGACCATAATACGTACTGTAAAAATTTCAGAATAATATGTTTAAAAATTCTTGAGTTATTCTGCATACCAAAACTGCTTACCAAAATCTCGTATGGCGCTAAAAAAGGTACCGTGCGTTGTTTCACGGTCGCATGCCAAAGGAAATGGCTCCAAATGAGCCTATGACGTTTAAACAGGAACTAGTAACAAGAAACGACGGATTTTTTAATCCTTAAATGGTTATAACTGAGCAAAATGTTGATAGATTTCAATTTTCTTTCAATTCTGACCTACATTCATTTTGACCTTCATTTAAAACTTAAAAAGGTGTAGGTCCACATTAAGAGATTTGCCTATTAACAATACTTTACTGGCATAAAAAGTGGCGAGACGTTTTTTTATGAATTTATTGTATATTGAGACAAAGTCCTTTCTGTACTCAGTTACATTACAGCTCCCATTCTGCTCAACGTATAAAACATAACAAATTTTCAGCTCAGTATTGATGAAGTTTACTCATTATTACTTGCATAAAATCATGCAATATGCTATACTAATTGACGATTTTGACATAATACAAGGAATCTGCCTTAGCCAAACAACAACAATCATTAAAAGCTTATTCACTACAGTAAGTTTACAGTAAGTAAACTACTAAGCTTCATAACATTGATGACTGACTACTGATCTCTCATAGGAATGTTCACTGTAAAGTGCTACGAAGAGGAGTGCGTGTTGGTTTTAGGCATCTGTAAAAGAGCGTAAGTCAGAGCGTGTTTCAAATACCTTCCGAATGTGACCACTTCCCAAAACACGTAAGAAAACATCGATATGGTTGGGAATCATTATTAGCGTATACCTTAAGCAATAAAAGTTTCACTCGAAAACACTTGCTTACCTTTATCTGGATATAAGTTCTGCAAAAAGAAAACGGAAGAAGTTCTAGACAAAATATGCACGTCTCTTTCTTCTTATTTTAATATAACCCTTATCCTAATACAAGATATAGCTCATTCAAAAATGAATCTCTAAGAGCAATTGAAGGGACTGGCGTTAGATCTTAACAAGGCACAGGTCAAAAATCGCTCCAAATCTAATGGTTTCACATGGTGCACGAGAGATGTGACTTCTGACTTTATAAAGTGCAGCAGAATGAATTAGACACAGCAAACCAATTTACTTGGGTGTTATGGTAACAGAAGTAAAGTTATGAGCCATATGTAAGTATTACAAACGGTAATAAATGGATGCCATGTAGGCACAAAAACACATGGCGCATGCAAAGCGTATACAACAATAGACACGCCTAATAGCAAGAGTGGATGACCACGTAAAAATGACTTAAGGTTTCTTGACCTTTTCTATTGAGCTTTTCAACTATAAAAAAACTTTGACCGAAAAATCTTAACGCACAGTGACATCCTCCTTTATCGAAACAAGCATGTTGAAAAGACATGCTTGGACACGCACAGAATTCGGATGAGCGAGAATGTTATTTTGTGACAAAAATAAAAAAAATATCAAGCAAACCTGTAGAAACATCACTATCATCTTTAACATCACATCAGGCTATTTCATGACAAAAGCTCGTCACGCTCCCAGAGTAAAATTTATGCTGCAAAATGAACGTCATAATCTATTGTATGTGAGAATGGGGCGAGCATCCTTAAATTTACGAGGCAATGAAGTCATTTCAGTCATTTCATAAGTAAACATTGAAGAACATTGTCCTCCGGGAACACACATAAAAGTGAAAACGTTTTTTTCCCCACACGACGTAGCTTTGGAAAAATGCTTTCATGCCCGGTTCAAGGTACACATATAACACTTTCTACTTTCCTCACCAAAATTACATCAGGCGGAGGAGATGGTAAAGCCAGTATATGCTGTGATCTTTTTTGTTCCAAATCTCGTGCCTTTTGCCTATAAATACGAAAATATTACACTGAATAATGAAAAGAAAGGACTCCTTCAATTAGAAAGGGTTTCTCCCCTATATCCACTTGCTTTAGATCGGTAAGAGGTATAATTAAAGTTGCCCTAAGCTAGATGTTGCGAATACAAGTTAACCATAGCATTTCAGTGTATAGGTATTGAGTACAGTGGAACTGTCAACAAATAGCTATTCGTTGATGGTATGTTCTTCAGTAAATTAAGCTACGGGTAAGTAAGGTGGCATTATTAAGCCACAATTTCAGTTTTTGGAAATTAAAAATGTATTTCAGTTGCTCAATAGCTCGAAGCAACAAGCGAAAGACGTCTTTACGTCTTCACTGCCAACTGATAGGGGATAATTCGGCCCGTCATCACAACTGCAGGTTTCCAGGGATACCAAAGGCACTAGGTGAAAACACGCGACTTCTTGCAAAGAGAACGTATACACAAGTTGCAGATATTCTTCATTAATACAAAGGTGCATAAAGTATGCGCAAAGACACTGAATTCTCATATTTACTACTTACACGATTTCAAATCGCGATTTCAAAACATAGAAATTAGCCAAACGCCTTTATCCATGTCTAACAAATGCCAAACGATTCTACACAGGGGAAACTGCTACATTTTCTTATCAGGTGATCCACATGTTTAAGGCCAGATTAGTTAGAACACTCGAGAAAAGTGAAGTTTACTTAGAAATTATACCTCAATAACAGCATTATTAATCGAGGACAGGTTGCTAAGATAAATGTGTCGATTTTAGTAAAATTTTTATGAATACAATGAGTAACAAAAATACGTCTTGCTCAAGTTCCAATCACCGATAAACTTGGGTCTTGAACCAGCGTCTCCCAACTATAATGCTGATTGTCCAGTATTGTAATGTTTGCTTAAGAAAATTATTTAGAATATTCTAACTACTGTCCTGTGCCAGAGCAAACAGTGAAAATGTCACACGAGAATGGGTCGTTCTCTGCCACGTAAGGGCAGTAAAGAAACAAATTTTATATTTTATTGGTCATATATTTGCTCCATGCCTCACGCTGGGACTGTGTGCGTAGAGGCGCGTCCTCCCGGATGCCGGATGGGAGGGTACTTCTTTATGAAGTCGTGGATCAACACAGTCTGAGGGAAGGAAAACCCCGACACAAAACCCTGACCTTCCAAGTATGGGGGTTAGGCAGAAGGTAAACACCCTCCTTCCGGAAAAACCAGGATGTTACAGAAACTACGAACGTCTCAACCAATCTAAACCAGGGAGATCGCCAACTCTGGCACCATAACCATGAGGGATGAACGCCGCAAGGAAGCCGACCGTCCGACCAGGTCTCTTGCGATCCCAAAAACCTCCCTCGCCATAGGTTTTTGGAATGTGAGGACTATGCGGAGAGAAGGAGAAGCAGGGCAGATTGGCGAGAGAGATGGACAGTTACCAACTGGACATACTAGGAATCAGTGAATGTAGGCGGAGTGGAGCAGACAAAGTGAAAACGACAACGGGACAGATACTGATCTATAACGGAGATCATAATCTGCAGGAGTATTGTGTTGCCATTATGATGAGTCAGGGGGTAACAAAGGCACTTACGGAGTGGAACCCCATCAACAGAAGTTTTATCACACCTCACTTCTACTCAAAATACAGAAGAATGACTGTTGTGCAAGTGTACCCACTCAAAACGAAAGAGAGGCAGTTCTACCAAGAACTGCAGGAAGTGGTTGATGGTTGCAACAAGAACGACATCATCATCGTTATGGGGGACCTCAACGCAAGAGATGGAAGTGACAACACCAGGTATGAGAGAATGATGGTAGTACACGGCATTGGAATACAAAATGATAATGGGGAAAGAACTTTGCGAGTTCAGTCACGGTCTGGTGATAGCAGGGACATTATTTCCCCATAAAGACATCCACAAGATTACTTGGATAAAACCAGATGGCAGTGTGAAGAGTCAAATCGACCATCTTCTGATTACCGGCCAGTGGAGATCATCTGTACAAGATTGTCGAGTACAGAGAGGCACGGATGCCAACAGTGACCATTACCTGGTGAGGACAAGCTGCGTATTAGCTCACACAGGAACAAGAACAAGGTCAATCCGACACTAATGGAACGTCTGAAAGACGAAGAGATGCGGAAGAGGTATTGCCTGACAGTGAGGAACAAGCTGGAAGAGACCAAGACTTAGACTGAGGGGATAGAGGAGGTGTTGATTAAGCAGAAGAATGCATACGTAGGAAGTCTGCAGACCAGGTGCTCGACTACAGAAAGGGGAAAAGCAAGACATGGATCAGCAAAAACAACTGGAAGCTCCTTGATGAAAGGAAAGAGATCAAGAAGAAAATTGACAGTACCCGCTCAGAAAGAATCAAAAACAAAGTCAAGGAGGTGTACGAGGAGATAGACAAGGATGTGAAGAAGCGTGTTAGAGAGGACAGGGGAAGATAAATGTAGAGAAGACAGGGGAAGATAAATGTAGAGAAGACAGGGGAAGATAAGTGCAGAGAAAGCAGAGAGAGCTCAGAATGCAGCGGAGAACAGAAAGAAGCAAGAACTAGACAGATTGCAAAGCAGCTGACTGGAGAATGCACCAAGCAAGCAGCAGTAGTCAAGAATGAGAACATCGAGCTACTGAAAAACAAAGAGGCTAGCTAAGGGAGGCGGAAAAAGCACTTCCAAGAATTGCTGAACAGTGATGCAATGAACATACTCTAATTTGGCTATTGGTTATCTTTGTCAAACTTGGCAAAGAACAATTGGTAAATCTTGTTGATGCTCATGTGCAGTTCCTGACATTCTTTCATAAGCATATCGCTTATAAACAAAAGTAAAGTCATATTACTCGTGATTATTTGATGCTTAAAGCATATTTGGCAGTAGACAAACAACCAAGAACATGAGTGGGTTTGAATAACTAATAGTCTTTTAACCTTGCTTATTGAGCCGTTTAGCTCATTATAAAAGACATCATATTTGCATTCTTGAGAGCCAGGTTCAAAGGCCCTGCTAGTCACAAACACAAATTTTTACTCTTGTTCTTTACACATCATGCTGTCTACTTCAACATCTGTTATCAATAAAAGTGGTAAAAACCTCCTCATACAAAGGTTTTGAGAAAGTTTTGCCAACACACCTTGCATCCAACTTTTGTTGTTGTTTCTGCTTCTGTTTTCCCCTTTTTATATGTAACTGAAGGCAAAATGAAACACGCAAAAGTTGACACTAGACAAAACATCTTTATGTGCATCCTTATGCAACAGTCAATTCATAAACAAGTGCAAATGTTTAGACAAAGGAATCAGTCATTCTGTCATATTTTTGAGGGTTGCATTGTAATTATTTATGTGCAAATTACTGTCAGACCTTGCTTAGCTGCTCAACATGCAATCAATGTCTGAAGATTGACAGATACAAATCTTCTACAAATTATATAGGGTAATGTTGCATGTCTATAAGGTATGGTGACCCCAAAGCTTTCATGAAAAGCTTCTTACTGTGGCTTCTTAATTAATGCTACAATGAAAGACAGCATTTTCAATATTAAATAATAGAAGTAACTCAACCCATTGGCAGCTCAGTTAATACACATTTAGATATCACTGACATTATGTCATTTGCTAGTAGCCTTACTACCATGGCTCCTTTGCCCTCTCTACAAGATGCATTCTTAAGGTAATCATAATGAATTTTTCACACTCAATCACACAACTTGTCCTTATCAATGAAAACATACTTTTTGAAAAAATCACCTCACTGCATTTGTCTTGCTAGGATTCCATGCACCTGACAGAGCTCAAAAGTCTTCCAGTGTAAGAGAATTTCTTCTTGCATGGCTAAAATGGCTATTATAGTGCACAACCAAAAAAAGTATTTCTAGACGAAACTGATGGGCCAATTATCTTCTTAAGCACCTAGAGATTGGTAAAAAAACTAACAGGGTAAGTAGACACATCAAATTGTACTCTAGATCCCCAATAAGAAATTACTATATTTGCTGTAATGAGCAACAATAACTCTTAACAACTGTTTGGAGTTTGAGTGCAAAGCAGAAACAAGGAAACTTTAAAAAATAAAAAATTGGGCTGCCTAACCTTTGATAAGGCTTCCATGTGTCTCTCTTGTGCTCTGAAAATATGCAAGATAAGAGACTACTAGAATGTAACAAACATAAAAAGTTATACACACTATAAATACAAGCAGCAAACATCTATTGTACCATCTAAATTTTCATATAATAAGGAATAGAGTTTTAATATAACTAACAACAATGGAGGGAGAAATCGGATCTAGGTATCAAACAGACATAAGACTGGCTTGTGTACAAATTTGATCACTCAATGATAGTACAATTTGTCAAATCATGCCTGTACAACAGACCTCTCCTGAAGTATTGTTCAGTCACATTTGTAACAAGAATAAAACATGGGATTAATGGTTCTGATAACAGGAAGGTAGTTTTCCTCAAACGTATCAAATAAATTTGACTGCAAATGAATACAGTTAATTCAGAAATAACAAAACAAACCTCTTCAATATGGTGGCAGTTTCTTCTTTTTTCCTTTCAGGAACCTATAAAAATTACTAAATTAGAGCTTTCCATCTTCCAATCTTTGATCATATTGATTTTTAAAGAATCTTATTTTATTCAAACATGAAGCTACAAAGTAACTTGAAGGGCAATGCCCTTATCATTGGAGGCAATATAACATAAATATCAGCTGAAAGTATACATCACCAAGGGAATCTTTCAGGGAATTAAAGCTATTAGCTGCCTAAAAAAATGGCATTAATGACTGATGCAATTACACATCTGCATGTCATATAACTCCTGTATATTTATCCTGTAACTTTTATTAAAAAATTTTTCTTCTGCTTGGCCACCTTGCTGATGATCCTGATATACTCACTGCAAGTATAAAGGTACTAACCAATACTATGATCATTCCTACCTCTAAAACATTCCTGTGTCCAGTCCCCATGTCTTCCAGTTGTTTATTTAGCAATTTCTTGGCCTCATTTACTTCCTTGTTTTGCTTTGCTCTTACCTTTGCCTGTAAGAACAGAAGAACAAGAAAGTCCTTAAATAAAAATTGATAAATATATTTTTAACATTGACCAACAAAATTTCTACAATTTTAATTATGCACATGGCAATAATTTTTTGTTCAGCAAGGTTTAAAATTAACTGTAAAGAACAAACAATGACAGTCAAGTAATATGTTGAATGTCCAAAACAGGTCAACTCACGAACAAAATAAGTATCTATATATGTATGTTCTGAGTAAAAACTCGTAGGATGCAAGTGATAAAAGTTACCTCTGTTTTCTCTTGCAAACGCTTCAGCTCCAGCTCTTTTTTAGCTTTAACATTGGTCAAAATCCCTTTAGCCATTAGTTTTTCTTGCTCTCTCACCTAAAAGTAAAGGAACAATTCTACCTGCCAATAAATTGCACTTAGAAGATATAAACAGTACATATATGAAAGTGTATGGATTACTTTGGCTTGGCAAGGCTTTACAGGACACTTGAAAATTGGGGGGGGGGGGGAGTCAATCAAAAAGATCTTGAAAATCACTAAACCAATCAAGCTGACACTGAACAAGGAACAATAAAAATGTATACGGCTATAAAGGAAAATAAGGGAAAGGCAATTCCTGTTATTGTGCTGAAGTAGTAGCCTATTTATTACCATAGCAGGAACAAGAGCTATCTTAAAGCAGCATTGTATAAGACAACAAGTGGTCTGAAATATAACTGCTTGTTAACAGAATGATAATGCTGTAAATATTCATATTATTTGTTCCTATAAAATAACTGTAATTACACCTTTTCAATTCATCACAATGGTCTAGGTTTCTGCATAGCAAAGTGGTCTTCAGCAGTATAGAATATACTATTGTAAGCAGGTTTATCAAAAATCATACTTGCAAAAGTCGCTTTTTTTTCTTCTCATCCTTGAGCTTTTGAAGTACCAATGCCTCAAAAAAAGACAAAAACACTGATATACATATTTGGCAATTGAATGGAAAAGGAAGGCTTAACTCTGTGCTTTGAAGTAATATTTTAACAAAGTGCAAATAATGGTATATAGGAAACTTTCTGTATATTATTCCAAATACGATCCTGAGGAAATGTACAGATGCTACAGATAGAAAGAAGAAATTACCTTTGTTGAAACCCATTAACTGGCTATGTCATTAAATTAGTTCTGATTGGGTAGTATACTGAAATATTTTGTTGCAATCAAAGCCTCAAATTGTGATGGGGAAGATTCATAGTATCCATCATAACTTGTTAATTGAAATATTACGTTTCAAATGACAAAATACTTTAGATACTGGAATACCTCAAGACAATCACTGTAAGCCATTAATGTATGGGCAAGTTGTGACTCTAATATTCTCAATAATATTTTGGACTATATATGTCTTCTTCTTGAATGCCTGGCACAAATTACTATAGATGGGAAACTTTTTCAATGAGTCGAGTACCTAATACATAATATGAGAGTATGAATAATGAAGTAAACCATGTTGGGTACCTACCTCTTCATTGGGACTTGGCTTCAATAATAGATTTTTGGATCTAGGGTTAAGCATGTCAGTAATCAATTAATTTCACTCCATTACATTGACCAAATGGGGACACTTGATAATATTTTGTGCATTCAAGCGTCTGAAAAGAAAAAGAAAAAATGCTCTACACATTAGTCTATAAAACAAATTTGTTTGGAAAACAAGTAATAAAGACAACACTAATAAATGATCCTAAAACGACCTGATACACACAGTCTTGCTCCAGTGGCATTTTATCTCTATGTTCAGTGCAATTCGTAAGCAATTACTATTTTCTGTAATGAAACTTAAAATCACACTTCGTAAAAATGAAATACAGTAATTAAAGCATTTTGTATAAATTGTATATAAATTCTCTTTTGTTCACTAAGACTCATGATCCACGACATTATCACTTTTAACAAGACATTTTGTGATTCTTTACGCCTGGTATTACTGAGTCTCGCCGGGACTTTGGTTTACTTCAACATGTACTGAGCGAAAACAAGTACCGCAAATCCCAACAACCAGTCACACCAATGAACGTACGATTCCATTGACACGATGATCTAGTCCCATTACCTTTACTGAAAATATCCCAAGTGAAAACACAAACTCCTCCGAACACTTCAAGTACGACATTCTGCATCATTTTATGATCAGTCATCCTCGCCCATGTTACGAGTATTTACAGTCTGTCGAGCCTCAATTTATCGAAGCTTTGTTTACGTCCTGAACACCGCCATCATACCAAAGTAAGAACGATTTTCCCGCCAAGTAGTGTCCAGTTCCCAAAAAGTATCGCGAACCTGAGAGCAATTTTCGTGCTAAAATCGTCATTATTGACGTTCGGCAATCACTGTCCACATAAGAGCCAGGGTCGAGACCATATATATATATATATATATATATATATATATATATATGTCAAGATCTCAATCATCCATGCTTATTAAATATATATAAATTACAAGAAATAAACACTTTTTAACGTTTCGAATAAT
>JANTCA010077794.1:0-14855 GCA_024741275.1 Chironex yamaguchii
TAGATAGATAGATAGATAGATAGATAGATAGATAGATAGATAGATAGATAGACAGACAGACAGACAGACAGACAGACTAGACAGATATCTTTTTGTCGTCTTGTTTATTGTTGATTATCTTTACAGCTATGAAAATTTCATTCCTGAATCCAGATGGTGATCCGGATCACCACCAGAAATCATCTTTAAGTTAGCCAATTTCTAACCTATGAAGTCTACCTTGAAAAAATTTTTGTCAAAATCCGTCCATACGTTTTGAGTTATTTTGCTGACAAACAAACCACCGAACCAACCAACAAACAAACAAGCCCTATGGAAAGATAACCTCCTTAGTGGAGGTAACAAAGATGACTTATAATGTCATGTCTAACGACTCTGTACTCTCAAAAAGAACGGTCTGTGGCTATACCGCAATCCCTATGTTTTAACCTCATCCTTTAGATGTTAGCAACATTGTTCCCGCTGTCTTCCATTCTGTAGTCAGAGAGTAAATGATAGCTCACAATGAAATCAATACACGTTTAAAATACTGCAAGTGAGTTCTGTTAACTTTTTAAGTTGTCATTTCTCTCTTTGAAATCAGCTTGATCAAGGTCTAAGTCTGTTGTGACTCATCAAAGCTTGAACTTTAAAAAGAGAATTAGCATAATGCTGTATAAGCTATACACAAAGGCATCATTCTCGAAGCAAAACGGCGGATTAAAGCCCATTCAATTGTTTCATACAGTTGAATGTACGTTTCATGAACAAGAAGGTGCACAGTTGAAATCTTTGGCACTTTGCCAGTGTTTTGTTTTGTCTGAAAGTGTGCGTGATATGTTTAGCAGATTGTAAGGCACGACAAAGCAGATAGAGGGTAAGACTTAATATGTATCCAGAACCACTGAACTGCAATCGCTGCTTCCTTACTACGATCTAATGAGGCATAGCGATTTAATTCAGAGATCGTAGTGACCAGCCAAGAAACGTTTTATTGTGATATTGAACAGTGACGTATAGAGCATGTGGAAACTACGGGGTCACGAGGGTGCTCAGATACGTTCTTTTGTGGCCCTTTTATATTGCCAAATTTATTTCGTTTTTAGGTGTAGTTTGTAGACTGCTTTTATCAAAATAAAAGACGTATTTAGGCCTTACCGTGAAGTAATACTTAAACATTGGCGAGACTTAGTAAAAATTAACCTATAAAGTCTGCGTACCAAATTGCCCCACGTCCAAAATTGATGTACTGTCCTATAAGAGCTAGCATATCCTAACTTTATCTCACCCTAACCAATTTTGAGCTAGGGATTGCTTGTCAAAGTACTCGTCATGTAACTCCAACTCTAACGTAACTTTCATTCAATGGAGAAAATGACCAAAATTTAAAAGATTACGACAATGATGCATTGATGCTTAGTTAGTATGGTACTGTGTGCAAAAACATGAAAAATTGATATGTGAAACTAGCACTGGTCGCACTTTATTGATCGCCACCAAACTTATTTTGCTCCGATGAACCGAAATTCTTTTGGCCTGCCATTAATTTCGTGACACTGTTTAAGTTACTGTATCTTTTCTTTATAGCTTACGTTTTATATTACAGCAAACGGAAAATTTGTATTCAAAAGCCTTCTTCTTTCTTAAAGTTCAAGTTCAGGCGAAGATGTTATAAGTTGTTGCTTCCAAAGCTGAAGATTTCCCAAATTGAAATTAACAAATTAAATTTTCTTAATTCTTTCTTCACGTTATTCATTATTCATTATGGGAAGGTTAAACATAACATACCTATCAATGCCCTCGTAAGTAACAATTTGCCCATCGCCATCTGAGACTTCCTGCACTTGGACAAATCTTAAGAATCTTGTAATAAATAAATGTGTATCGATGGTATTCATTCCTTATGATGGCAAATTATTTTATCAAACATGCAAACCAAACGCTACTGAAGCACAACATAGGCATCAACGACTAAACGTCTCATGATCTGTGCCCAAATAAGCAAATTTTTATGATGGTTTTTTAATGGTCCTTCCATTTTCTGTATTTAAGCATAAAACATAAAACTTTGGACGACACCATAATGAAGAAAATTACACTTTTGGACAAAATCGTTTGAGTTCTTTTCGTTTTTAAGTATTTTTAAGTGACTCAGTATCCAGATTTATTCCTATTTTTATGCTGTAGTATGTTCATCTACAGAAACTGAATCCACAAGATCTTTAAAGAACTTCATAGGCATAAGATGAGTACTTCTAAACATTTATTGGACATTGCAGATTGCAAACATAACGTGCCTAATATTCTTTCAAGGGCAGTTTGTTCATGATAGAGACTTAGTTGAAAGGGGACTTATTTTAATAACAAATTTAAATCAAAATCAAAATTATCTAAATGTCAACATTCATAAGTTGTGTGTGCTGGGGGTGTCAACACTCAGAATAAGTAAAAGATGAAGAAAGTTTGACATCAGAAAATGTATCAAAGTTTTACGCCGAGATATTAAAGACGATTGATTCGAGAGGAGGACTTATTGAAATGCAATATCAAAGGGGGTTATTCAAGAGAGGGGCTTAATTGATCTATTATGGCAATTATAATCGTGATAATAGCAATGATGACAATAGATATTGCCGCCTCAATTGATAACTCGTTTTGGATGCATTTAAGAGGCTAGTTCCAGAGTTAGGGCTTCTATGAGGGGTGGGAGCTATAGACAAAACTCCTTTTGAAAGCCTTGCTTTGCAAAGTTGATTACACCTGTCTAAAACATAACAAATATAACTCCAGATGAATATGTGTGTTGAAAATTGATATTGGCAACGGAAAAACTGTACAAATGCCATTTTCATTATATTTATTCATTTTCTGTTTATTAATATTATTAGTACTGTTATTGTTATTTATGATAATCATGATCTTTTGTAGGCATAAACCATCGAGTTTTAGGCCAGAGTACTGGCTTTAGAATGTTCGATTGCAGAGCAATACGTCGTCAATCATTGGAAACAAAGATCGTGGCAGAACTTGAGCAAGAGATTGCGATGTAAACAAAGATAGCAGTGGGAAAATTTAAAACTATCATCACCCAAAGCAAAGCTGTGGATATTTGTTACTCTCAATATTTGAGCGATGGGAACTTCTTTTGAAAAGTAACAAATTGGGGGAGCTGGAGTTTAACCGGGGATGGTGGGAAATCTTCCCTTCTTTCGAGTACTCTTGATAACTTTTCTTACGTAGTTATTAACAGCATAAAGGGGATATTTAAAAGTATGAATGCAATGTCATTGTATCTTTTGAATCGACAGAACACAACAGTCATCATAACATATAAATGACATGAGGGATTTGAAACTTTGGTTGAAAGGGTCGTAATAAAGTCTGTGATTGAGCAAAAAGTTAAAAATCAATACGCATCCCCCGTGTATTAAGCACCCTACAGTAGCTGTGATCAAAATATGCAATAACGACGGAAATGAAAAATTAAGAAGCAAATTAATGATTACTAAGAAAATCAGAAAATTACCCTGAACATAGCAAATTAGCGCCGAGATTTCGAATTTGACCTGGCAACTAAATAATTCTGTGGACATTTGAAATCACCGTGGAAATCGGAAATTACCGAGGACATTAAACTTTCAATGTGAAAATAGTGTATTACCACAAAAGTCGAAAATTACAGCGAAAATTTCTATAAAAATTACCAACGACATTATTGCGCAAAAAGAGCAAAGTAGAACTACCAACTAGGTCAGGTCTGGGTGGAGGACCCCTGGTATGCTGCTCAAATACGTAGCTGAAGAAATTGGCTGGGATCGATAAACTTGAGCAAGAACAATACGCTGTACAATAAACAATCCAGCCTTAAACTCTTTGGCATAAACAGATATAGGAGTTCGAAATTGAATCACTTTTCAATTCAAACATAGTTCAAACAGAGACTTCCGAGGCTGGGATCTCTAGAAGTAGTGCTTTCTTGACTTTGATGACAAGATCTATTATGAAGAAATCATCTGTTGGCAGAGGCCCCGCTGACAAAAGGCCCCGCTGACAAAAGGCCCTGTAGACAAAAGGCCCTGATGACAAGGATCCACGGGGATATTTTTCGGTATCCCTTTGGACCAGTCCTCCACTGAGAGTAAAGTTTCAAAGTTATATGGAGGATGTCAGCAAACTTATGTTGTTGTTACAAAAGTGCAGCTATTACTTTTGCATACAAATATTGTCGAATTTTTGAAATCAACTTTTACAATTTGTTTATTGTAGCATTTTTGTCTGTTACTATTTCAAATCGATCGGATGCCTCGAAAGAAATTTAAGTGACGACAAACCTTAAAATGATCCCATCTTGTCCTCAAATCTTGTTGTTGTCCCAAGCCGAAGCACATATTCTAACTCAAACTACCAGTATTCCGAAATTGTCCAATAAATCCTTAACTGATTCTCGTAATGTCATATCATAGCAAAAATCCATGTATCAATCTTTAAATTGACTTTTAAAACCCAAATGCAATCTTTGAAATCATCTATTATTTAAGCATTAGTTCTACCATAAAGACATCACCAGTGTTATGACTCATAGGTATGGTTCTTTTCTTCCTCCTAACAGTGACGCAAAGGATCCCATGCTCAGCTAAAGTTCTCTCTACCTTCTTCCTGCTAATTTTGAGTTAATCCAAGCTTTTATTGTAGAGATAGCTTCAGCTGTCCAACTGGTATAAGTTGTTGATCGCAGTGTTCCAGGATTTTACAACTGTGGTTTCTTCTACCCATTTTTCCTGTTCAGGCTATCATTCGTCCCTAATTCTAGATGTTATCGCCAGATGTACGGACGTTAGTAATTGTCCGTCCTCTTAACAATTCATCTGTCACAAGATATGGACATAAATGTTTCACCCATGGGCTTGGTTTGTGAAACTATTGTCCATAGCTATTTGTAACGTTGGAATAATCCCTTATTGACTCATCAATCCAATCATTTACTTATTTTTGGCCCAAAATGGACTTTGGCCGCGGCAAAGTTATCAATGCTCCTACCGTCTAAGCCCTGGACGTTTAACTATTTTGTCATCCATGTATCTGATATTGCAAAGTACTGTTCCTTTACCTCTGTATTTTACCAATGTTTTTACCATAAGTACCCGATGTTGTTAGGCCACTTTAATCGACCAGAAAATTAGTCGTCACATCATTACTCAAAGTCATTCTGCTTTATAAATTATCTTTGATGACTTGCGTCTGATACAATAAAAGCAGCAAGACAAAATTTAATTAAATGTTTCAGCTAGGTATGATTCACGTCTCCAACAGTTTTGGGGATCATCCTTTTAACACGGTTGGCCAGGAAGATCCGGGCGACTGGCATCAATATAGATCTTAGGACACCTTAAACAAAGTCAGTGTCCCAGAAAAATATCCCATTTCTAATCTAGAGCCATACCTCTAGCCTTCATAAAGAATTGCTTTGTCTCAAAACTGCCCTTTCTGCGTAGTTGGATTGAACTTGAAAGCAATCCTGGCATTACAAGTATCATTTTATCTGCCGTCCGTGGATTCCTTGGTGCTTGCTCATTTTAGAAATGGACATTTGACCACTTTGTTGATCGGTTATTAAATGGGCTTGATTTAATTCTTCTGAACGCTAGACAATCCTAGTCTAAATATCTTCTCCGTCTTCAGCTTGCTTTTAGAAAATTGTGATCATAGTACTGTTTTGTCATCAGTTATCATAAATGTTGATTTGGCTCTTCGTTGTAACATTTTCTTATTTCTCACAGCCTGCCGCCAGCCTCTGGCCTAGTAAGCAAGCCCATAGGTTCATAATACGATGGTCTGTTCGAAATTATTGCCTGATTGGACAAACAGCACTAACTTTAATAAAAAATGCTCCGGAGTACATTTGGTTTACATCTTGATGATTCGAAGCCCGCTTGTATGAAATTAGAATCCTTCACTCTCACTTCTCAGCTATTTCTAAGATACACGTGATCCCCTTTCTCTTCATTGCCTCCTCTGGGAATAATAAAATTGTGTACCTCCACTCTCGGGATACCGAGTAGATTAGTCACTAAGACTTAAAAAATCCTATCTTTTTACCTTTTTTAAAGACAACGGGAAAATAAGAGACCACAATTATCACTGTGGCATCTATCTTTAATCAGTAGCTGTACTATGTTTTGTGACGATTTTTATCAAATGAAGGTCTCTAAGCTTATTGAAAGTATGGGAGCAGAATTACTATGTAGGTTCAGAGCAGGGTGTTAGATAATTGACCTGATTTTTTACATTAAAATGGCCCCAGTCAACTTCCGCCTGATTTTTTGCTGCCGTCCTCCTTGATGCTACAGCACAGCTAAATTTCGGGAGTTGTCCCGTAAACACCGCTAATCTCTCAACCTTGTAAGATCATGAAAAGAACAGGTCAGGAACATCATACTACATGAGCTACAATTTGTCAATAATTTTAGACTAATAACTTAATTTCTAGAAGACATAAAAGACATTGTGAATTGATTTTCTAGGGATGCAAGAAACGTTTGGATAATTACTGATTTGACAAGGACATGAATTGTATACCAACAAGCTCGTGCATCTATTTATAAAGGACTACCTGTCTTCACTGATAACGGTCATTATTACCCAAGTACAAATTTATTCCATTTGTGAAGCCGAATAACAGTACCTTTGACAAGGAAAATGAATCAAGTATCCAAAAATCTTAAGTCGCTATCGTCCAGCTTAGAGACAACTTTAGTCACCTGCGCAAATTATCCAGTTGTACCTTTGACACCTTCTGGATCTAATGCAAATTACTTGACGAAACTACGTTATAAACGTGAACGTTCTTCCTGCGACAAAAATGGCAGCAGTAAATACCTTAGTTATATCTACTGTTTGTTGGGCTGCTCATGTGGCAAAAACGTAGGAATAAAAGCTGTCTTGACTCGCTCCATATGGCCAGTTATCCAGAGGTGTTAACAAATGAGGATTTTTGTGCCTTAGCTGTAAGGACCTACTACTCAGGAGCCTAAAATAAGTTGCTATTTGACAATATTTGGCACATGATAGAGTACAGTACCTTACAGCTGTACAGTGTAGGAAGATTAATTGTCTCAGCAGCAAAATGACATCAAAAGTGCCACAGAAGTCCTGTAAGTCTCCAGGCTCGTACATGCTAAGTATGTGAAGGGTAGCGATGTCTCGTCTTGCCCAGTATAATGATTTTAAGGAATATTCAAGTGAAAATCAATGCCAAATGAAAATAAGTGCCATTATCCCTTGATGGATAGCTATATAAACTTTAAAGCTGTATGGGAAAACAACTTCAATATTGCAAATATTTTAGCTTGACTTGTATACTAGATATAAATAATATTGTCGACATAACAGCACGACACGGGACTCACTCTGTCTCGTTTCATTGCCCAGATTAAGTGACAAATTTGTTCCAGCCTGGAAGGTTTAGTTTGCAATACTTGCGTTAAGAACAGAAAAGAAACTATTGGCTGTTTTTCTTAAAATCAAGAGGTCTGTAACTAGAATGTTCTTTAGTATTCTTTGCTTTGAAATTTCTATTCAAAACCATAGAACCCTATTCATTCTCTGGCGTTTGTTATTATGAGCAAATATATGGAAGATAATGACAAAACCTCATATTTGACCCCAGTGTTTTAACAAAGCTATAACTTGGTGTATTAACTTCAATTCCCAAGACATACCAAAGTAAATCTGTAAGGTTTCTTTGGAAATCAAGATTAATAGCGCCAAGATTTTTCATCGTGGTTATTGACAAATTAGAAAGTTGACTCGCAAATTCATAATGCAGGTGATTTAAAACGAAGTGATAAGGAATATAACAAGATGTCCAGATTTCGAATTAAAGGACAATAGTGGGGTATCACTCAATTGTCCGCCTGTTTTTTATCACAAAGATGCCAGAAGATTTACCTCGTGAAACTAAAACGCTGTTGGAATTAGAGGATTCTTTTGCAAAGCGTTTTGCCGTGAAATGATTTTTAAGATAGCAAGAATTCGTTTACAGACAACGATTATTTTATAGTATAAAGTTGGAACAAAAAAATAAATAAATACCAAAATTGCGTTGGGACATAGGCTACAAAGAAAAATATACAAAGTAATGAATCCAAAAGAATAAGCCATGAAATACTTTAGAAGTGGACAGTGGAGCAGCAAATTTTGTAGAGTGCTTTCTTAATGAAAGACACCCAACAAATTATTAAAACGGACTCTAGACCTAGTTCTAAGTCGGTGCTTTCCAAATAGTCAATTTGTGCATAATCTATGCCGTTGTGCCCTTACTGTTAACTGAGATTGGTGCTTACAGCAGAACAAAGTACGGTTTTTAACTAATGTTCTTGCCAGCATGAAATCAGTTATGTGGGATGCATTTTCCGAAAGTTGATTGATGGAATCTGCCAACTTGTGCCGTCACATATCAGAAGCCCAAGATCTGTTTGATTCAACTGAATCAAGCAAGGGAACAGCAGAAATAGAAAATAGAAGGAAGGAGAAAATAGAGATTATTTTATTCCGAATTGTTAATTTATTGAACAATGCTTGTCCTGAAAATTAGTTTAAAGAATTCTTCTGAATTTTGTGGCATCGCTCGTTTGTCCTTTATTATTGTCACTTTAGTCCTTTGTTAATAACTCCCAAAAAATAACCGCTCGACAGTGTGCAACAAAGATTAAAACTGAGAATAAAGATTTGAAAACAGTTAGGGTAAATACATTTGGACTAATAGGAAATAATTTGTCATCAAATTGCAAAGATTACGTTTTTATTGACACACCAAAACTAAATTTTTGACGAGGAGTTGTTTCCGCAAATATTTCTGGAATCCATGATATCGGTGAAAGTGAATCGTCTGTGGTATTTTCATATATACGAGTTAGTATATGCCTCGCTTTGAAAATTTGCTAACTGATAACACTAGCCAGATGGTTCATTAGTTGCAGTCCAGCTGTTTCTATGCTGTATAAGCTTAAGAAGCAAAGAACAAAAGTATTTTGGACAACAGCTATTTTTATTGTGTCCTCCTTATCTAACATATTCAATAGAGGAAGAATATCCAACATATTGCTATTCATTTTAGGGCTAAGCCTTCCAATATGGCTTTAATCCAGTAGCCTTGTCCCTCATCCTTTCACTTACAATGCATTTGATTGGAATCAGCAAGGAGCAACATGGCAAAAAAGACAACATGGCAAAGCAGAAGGTAACATAAAGTTTCTCAAATTTAGCAAGAAAAGACACTGCAACGTTGATTACCATCGTTTTAATGACATGTGTAGCACATGATAACATGTCCATGCTATATACAACTGCAGCATCATCGTACGTTGAGCAAGGAAATTCAGCAGAATCAAAATAAACAATAGCAGAATACAGAATCCAGTGAATCGTGCTAGAAAATTTTTTTGCAGATAATCGTCAAATCTGGGGATATGCTTGACTGTCTTGCGAAAAATACAACAGTCTAAATACGGAAGGCATAGAGCAGACCTAATCTAGCAAAGTTAACACGTAGAGATTTGTTGACTTATGGTGACAAAAGGATGATTAAAAACACATATTTTTTCATCACTTCTCATCACTGCACTGGGTGGCAAACGCAAACAATTTGCATCTTTCGGTCACTTAGTACTAAAAACAACCTTTACAAAGTTCTAGACTTTTCATTTGAGATTTTGCCAATCTGTCTATTGATTTTTTATCTTTGAAGCACCTCTATCTTTGTAAAGGTATATAAAGGCAGCTCTTCTCGTTACTTTAATATCTTTCTTTAGGCATAAGAAAAGAACAGTATGTTCAAAGAGAAATTCCTACGTTCTGCTTTCTGCTTTTCACTTGATTCACTAGATGTCAATCTGGGCAGATTGGAATAGTTCTGATGTTGCATGATCAACAACTCGAATCAGCAAAGACGAGGACGAAGGGAATATGATGCAAAGAGAAATGTTACTTTGCGGTTACTATTATGCTTGATTAATGTGATTGACATAAAATTGAATTAAACATATGACGTGAAATTGGAGTTAGTATTATGAAAAGGAAAAGCAGTCTCAATGGCAGCCTGTGAGGGCAGGCAAGGGGAGGCGTGCCCTTCGGCAGAATTTCAAAGGGGCTTGAAAGTTTAGAACGGGCGCCAAAATCTAGAAGGAGTTTGGTAGCTCTATACTATCCTAATATCATCCAGCATACATCCATATCATGTTTTCTAAAGGTGTCGTTTTCAAGACATACAAGGGCGTTTTCATAAAGAATAGTCGGCCAATCATGAATGGAAGGAATATCTTCCTAAGTAGGCTAATCCCGACAGATTTAAATTCATGGCTGAGAATATTAATCATTCCAAAACTGTTATTGTTAACGTCGGAAGGCGCACATGCAAACATCATAGCCAGTTACATCCACTTGCTTTGTCTGTCTACATTAACACAAGAAAACCAGGCAGAAAGCATATGTTTTTTTACTTGGCTCTTGCCAATAATGCTTTGTCTTTTCATTTTCTTTTCGTCTTGTTTCTCTACTGCTTATAATTTGCTTGACTATTCAGGCCGTGGAGTCCCAGACGAAAAAAAATTTATTTATGTTTCTATCGCAATGTCGCAAATTTTCAATATGTTTTATAAGTCTAGGAACACCATTTTCTGGAATTTTCCGCAGAGTCCAATAGTTTATCAACAACCTAATTTCCACCAAACTGTTGGCCGGAAAGTACAAAGGCGACATAATTTTATGCAAAGTATTCGAATGTTTTTAGTGCATCAGAATATTTCCCTGAAAGCAAAATTGAGGAAACCAACTTCTTACAACATATTTTTGGATGTCAGATAAGGAAATTTTCGGTACCCTCTACCCAAAGTAAAAACATATTACGTTGAACTCACTGTTGATCTTTGCACAAAACTGAGGCACCCAAAAGTTTTCATCAGCAAATGTGAAAATGACATCTTCATTCTCCAGCTGATTTCCCCAGGGACAAATGTTTGAAGATTCGACAGTTTTTGTAAGTTTTTGAAATGATGAGTATGATGATTTCCCTTTATTAAACGACGATCCGAGCTGATCACACCAGACAACTAATTGCCGTGTTTCTGTTTCGCTGCTCCCATTGTGGGATTTCACGGGCAAATTTGGGCATGGAACTGATCCAATGCGAGGTATTTTACGCCTAGGGAATACTTCGATATCATCAGGACTGAAACGTATTTCACATACGTAAAACTCGCTACTCTTAAACTGCCTATCTAGATCACTACCTTTAACATTTGTGCGACATACACTTCGAATCCATTCATTTGTCCCAGCTAACTTTTTCAGCTTCGTTTCTTCAGTATATGTTTCACCTGGAGAAGGAATTCGGGAATATGATATTTTAGAAATCAATGGCTCATTGTTTCTTCTACTTAAGTCAGTCGTTCTATTGTATGTACATGCAAAGAATCCACAATTTTCGCCTTGCATTTCGTACTTCCGAACCTTATGTGTTTTCTTGCCTAGCTAGGCCACATTAGGTTACATGCTCCTTGTCACGTGATAAAGGGAAAGGAGAACAATAACTTCACAAGCGTAATACAGTAACTTTCCTAACCAGTCCTTTTCTATTGACTACGGTAACACAAAAAGTGCAATCTTTTTTTAAAAAATTGCGTTGGCGCATATGTCCGCATTATTTAGTTGTTCTATAACCTCAAAATACCGGAAGATCTCATCTGGAATTTACATGAAATGACAAAATTTATATAACTCAATAAAAAAGCGAAAATTGAAAGTTCATATGTTAAAAATGTATCAACAGCATAAGACAAAGTCACATTTACTTTATAGTTGTTTCCCGGGCATTACGTATAGGAAAAATGTTCAAATGACACGTCATCTACAAGAAACCAAAGAAGTACATCGACAATGCAAGAGAATGTTTTCACTCAAAATAGCTTGCGGCTACAAATTTCCATACAGATTAGTTCTTAACTCAACACGGACATCACATTATTATGATAAGGAACTGATGTGCATTCCTTCGTCAAAATCACTTTAGGTCTTCCTATTCCTCTATTGCTAGATATGTAAATTGCTATTGTCAATGATCTTGTGGAGAATTTGTGTCTATCAACCTTTGATCTAACAATGATTGTGCGGTTAAAACATTTTTACCTCAAATATGAACACACAATATGGGCGGTTGGGCAGACCTCCACTACACTGAGTGCACCTAAGATATCTGGAAAGTCCTCCCCTGGGAACAGGCCTACTCTCTCTCTCTTGAATTCAACTTACCGTAAATCTACTGCATATCTATCCCCTGCGATTTTGGTCAGTGATGTTGCTATATTCTACTGACTAATTTCAATGTTTTGCTTATTTCAACTGCAGCCGAGTATCAAATTTCCTATCAAATGTCGACCTTTACTATTGAGCCATTTAGCTCAGTAGGAGAGGCTTCAGATTTACCGTCGTAAGTCCCGGGTTCGACTCCCGGTAGTCATACTCATACTTTAATTTCTGTTCTTATCAAATTTCTTGCATCCGGAAGGAAAGTGTTACTTTTGTACCGTTTGCTTGTTTATTTGTCTATCTGTTAGCAACGTACGCAAAACGTTGCGATCAGATTTTCAAACCAATCTTAGCTGCCGTCTAAGTGACAAGTGTAGTTGACTGCTGGAGATCAACAAGTTTCTGTTCAAAAAGTGCAATATCGTTGGCAAAATCTAAATCCAGTAGTTTCTTTTCACATGTCCGGTTTATGCCTTTGCCTGCCTTTGCAACTTTGCTCATGATGTAATCGACAACAAGGAGAAAGAGGGATGCAAAGGGAATGCATCCTTGATACACTCCCATAATAACCTCGAAAAGGTTTGTAACGTACACAGCAACAAGAGCCGTTGTAAAGTTCTTTGATTATGTTGATGTACTTCTCAGGTATTCCATAATGTTCCATGATCTTCCAAAGTCAGGGCCAGTGAACGATGTCGAAAGGTTTTTGGAAATCGATAAAATTGGTGTGAATGTTTGTATCCCACCCCAGTTGACTGCTCAATGATTTCTCTGGACATCCTTGTTGACCCAATTGACCTAATGGAGGATTGCACTCTCTTCGTTTTTATAATTCTGCTTGTCCACGTTGCATGAAATGGATAGAATTTGAAGGGTTCTCTAGAGCGATTGCTGCCAGAGTTCGACCAGTGGCCATAATAACTGGAAGTTAAATCAACTAAAATATGTTAAGCAAATCTGAGTTTAGTTTATGTTAAAGCAAGATATAAGAAAAAAGGTAGTCAAATATTTGACTTTTCGATTAATCAAGAATTCGAATAAGCGTGCAACTAACTTTGTTAATTGTAGGCAATAGATGTTATTTTGTTATCAAAGTCTTTATGAGTCTCTATCGAAACCTGTCTATTTAATTAACAATTTGACGGGATCTATAGTATGTTTTGGTAAAAGGACATGCTCTTGATGTAGTTACAAGGATATCACCCGATGAACACATAAATAAAAGTGCTAGTTATCGTGACACCTGGAAAGCAATTTCTTTGAAATATCAGCCGCATATTTATTTTCCATTACATCCTCGGACACTATAAACAGTAAAAAGCAGCTTTTCAGTGTACTTTGCAAAATGCATTATCACAATGCAATATGATAATAGAAATGTCTAAATTACGTTACTCAGACCGAGGATTAGTGATTTTCCTTCGTTGTTTTGGAAATTGTACATATAAATAACAATACCTGTCTCTCCCACCATCAGTCTATCTGCCTACCTACCTACCTACCTATCTATCTATCTATCTATCTATCTATCTATCTATCCATGTTCTTTTGAGTGTCTACCTGTCTGTCAATCTGTACATTCGTTTGCCTATCAAATTTTCTATCTTCGATCCATTAAACTTCTCGGTATTCCTCTCAACTACACATGCTCTTTCGCAGGTATACTCGCGATAACAAAATAAATGCCTTAAAATTAGCTGACGTTTGTTTAATAGTTTTCTCTTTTTTTGTTTGTGGAATAAGAAAGAAAACAAATCCAACTACGCAGCTCCACCTTGAGAAATTCAAGATTAAATTGTCTTTATCACTGATTTTCAATTTAGTAGCAGCATTTTAAATACAAGGTGGATTGTCCCTGACTTTGTCTATTTCTCCAGTCCACCTGCTTCTGTTTCCAGGTACCGCGACGAATTAAAAAATCCCGTTAAATAAGCTGGCGTTTGTTGTGTGGTTTCAATTCTTGTTTGTGGAGTTAGAAAATCTATAAATAAACAAACAAATGCAACTATGCAGCTGCATTTTGAGAAATCAATGGCTAAATTGCCTTTATTACTGATTTTCGGTTTTACTAAGAATAGCAGCAACTTTACAAATACGAAAGAGATTGTTGATTTCAATTTTTATCTAAATTGATTTACTTGTGTTGTACCCCACGATATTTCTTTCGGAGCTGTCGAACTTGCGGTTGCTAACATTAATGATATATTTAATTTACGAATAATTTTGAGGATGTTTGCCGCTGGGAAAGGAATGTCAACTTTGAATAAAAGTGAAATGACTTTGCAAAAGAAGTATATGTTATTATGATAAACAATTTGAGTACTGCTGAAAAAAGTAAACAAAATACATCAATTCATTCATTCGTTTCTTATGTCACTCCTATTACGTTTTCATGAACTTGTATGTTTTAAAATATAGTTATCAGTCTAAAAGCAATGACCAATGTTTTAAATTTATAAGACATGTTTCGGAATTTTCTTAATCCATCTTCAGTTAAGAGAATACAGTAAAGTATGTAAAGCTTAAATACATTTTTTGAACAAAAGCATAGAATAAACACGTGTTAATACAAAAGA
>JANTCA010077804.1:0-14855 GCA_024741275.1 Chironex yamaguchii
GATAAATATGTATATGTGTACAGAATGAAGATAAAACGTATAAAACATAGCTATAAAGGAATAATTATATAATATGTTTAATAAAAGCATTTTCCAAATTTCATGATTTATTATTTATGTACCTATGACAAATTGTCATTTTAGTTCATAAGCGTCCTTAAATAGTAGTGGTTTTGTTTTGAATATTTGTAGGCTTTCACTTTCTTTCGTATCATCAGGAAGTTTGTTCCATAACTTCGATGCAGCAGCTCCAAAGC
Organism: Chironex yamaguchii; assembly: GCA_024741275.1. Taxonomy (NCBI): domain Eukaryota; kingdom Metazoa; phylum Cnidaria; class Cubozoa; order Chirodropida; family Chirodropidae; genus Chironex; species Chironex yamaguchii. Next base: position 258 of record JANTCA010077804.1, read on the forward strand.
TGCGATCTCCATATGTTTTTAAGTTTGTTTTTGGAACAACGAGTACATTCTTTTTTAATGATCATAAAGTTCAAGGTAGGGTATAGACCTCTAACGTATCTTTTAGGTACTGAGGAGCCATGTTGTTAAGTGCTTTATAAGTAAGCAGTGGTGGTTTAAATACGTTTCTTTGTTTTATGGAGAGCCAGTGCAGATTTTGGAGAATCGGATTTATATGTTCTGATTGTTTTGTTTTTGTTACTAGTCGAGCAGCACTGTTTTCTAAATATTGCTTTGGCACTGTTTGCCAATTAGATGGTTAGGAAGGCCATAAAGAATAGAATTGCAGTAATCTAATCTTGACGAGATGAAAGCATGTACTAGAATCTCTGTGTCATCTTGCGATAGGCAATTTCGTATTCTAGCTATGTTTCTCAGATGATAAAGAGCAGATTTGCAGGTGTTTTGTACGTGTTTCTGTAGAGTTAAGTTTTTGTCAAAGACAACACCAATGTTTCTTGCATGGTCCTAGGGTTTTATATGCTCCTTTGAGACTTTAATACTATCAAGTTTACACAATGTTGTAAATTTTGAGGGGATGATGAGCAGTTGTCTTTAGATAGATACACTAAGACTGTCATCATATGCATGATGCATTGTTGGAAAAGGCTGAGTATCATCGTTTGGTGTTAGGAGGACTTAACCAACGTTAGAGACAAGGATATTTGTTTGAGTTAATGGAATGTTACAAACCAAAGAATCAGGAAAGTGAACATGTTCTGAAATACTGTTAGATAATGTGGAGATATTGTTCATGTAAAGGAAGAACAAAGTAAAAGATTAATTTAGAACAGTAATTATTGGAGTTGATTGTTGGCGCTGATAGGAAAGTAAAATTTGCAAACGCATAAACAAAGAAAGCAAATGAAAGGTCTTTAAAAGACCTTTGAAACTATCGACTTCATTAGAAATCTCAATTATGGATAACAGCGCCGGCGCTAAGGCGAGTAAGGATAATGTAAGGGATATGATGCCACCACAGCAACGCCTGCAGCATTGTTAACCATCAGTATATCAGTTAACGAGAAACATTTTCTGACAAACTTTATGCACTCAAGTTTAAGTATAGAGCTTCTTGGAAGCAGCATGTGCTAGTAAATGTATTGGTTAAAGGATAATAACAAACAAAAAGTATCCATGCTTGAGCTTATCAAAATCAAGGCTTTGATATTGCTTTGACACATTTGCATTGTCTTGTAACTCTTTTTCAGTGTCAAAGAACGTAGGTTAAGCAATCAAACATCTGCGAGAATTCGCCTATGCCTCAGAAAACATTCACCTATACACATGACCGCTGGGTCAACTGCAGCGGAAGGTGTACTAGATAACTGTAGTACTTTTGCTTGTCATTAACATTTATTTCTCCGCAGTCCATTAAAGACAATACAACTACATTCAAGATTCATGATTCATGTGTTGTATTGTATAGTTAATTTGATACGTTGGTATCTTGTGCAATCCCCTTGATGACGTCAATGCCTTTAAAAAGGACTAAAAAATTAATTGTGACATAAGAAAGCATGGAATAGACTTCTGTGGTTTTATCCTTTAATCTAATCAATATGCTTGCTTGGTATGTATATGTAACAACTTGTGTTTTTGAGAAGGCATCTTCCAGTGTAAAGCATATCAGTAATCACATTGCTCCAAAATGAAGGGGATAGTGCCATTTACTTTTTCACGATTTTGTAGATCCCTTTGACTTAATTTGACAATCCCTATTTATCTGTTTCCAGATTTGCATAGATCAACAAACTTTACTTGTCAAAAGTCAGCTCTGTTACTTTCCGATCTGCAGTTATTTTGACAGGTTATTTCCCATTATTATTGGCAGTTCATGGTACCTGATGAAGCACAGTCAATCATTCTGGCTTCTTGCTAATTAGTTTTCGTGAGGTCTTAGGTTCGCGAGGTCGATTAAATCATCTTCGACTAATTCATTTCAATACCACTAATTTTCGTGACCCAGCAGTTTTCCAAATTTTTGCTGGGATTTATCTTCGTAAATCAGCCACTTCTTTGGCAGGTTTGTAGACTTTCGATATTTCTCTTAAATTTGATGTAACAATATTAAAGACGCACCCAACGATGCTGATGTTACACAGCAATCGTACTTATTGACTAAATTGTCCACTTTTGTGTGAATTTTATTTGTTTTTTCTGACGGCTTTGAATGAAGAAACCCTTTAGAAGCTGACTACTTTTCAAAATCTTTGAGAATGGCCTAATTTCAAAATTTTCGCAAAGGTTTATTTAGCGAATCAGCAACTTTAATTTTTCGCGAGAGCAAATTTTGACCACTAAGCCAGGTTATTGGATTTTTGCGAGTACTTAGCAAAGTTTACGAAAATTGCGAAATATGAATCCTCACGAGTTTAAGTTCCTAAAAGTAATGGTATTCTGTTATATTACACTGAATTTTAAAGTATTTCGCGATTTTTAGCTTGTTCAATAAAGCCTGTTCAGTAAAACGACATATATTTATTTAAATAGTGTAATATGTGTATTTCGCATGTAATTTTCCTATCTCGTCTACGTAATGGTAAGCAATAAGAACTTGCATGATTTGTTGACAGGATCAAACAACATGCTCCAGCCAATGTACGTCAAGCATAAATTCCTCTTAGAGAATAGTCATCACGCCATTGTAAAGCTGAAAAGACTTCCAAAACTTTAGGTGTTGGTAGAGGCTAGAATATAGTTCAAATTTAAAATGCGCCAAAAAGTATAAGGACCATAATTTTCGGCTAATTTGCACAGCTAGATCGTCCTTCTAGTTTAGAGCATTGGAGTTGTCTACACTGAAAAGAGACAACCAGGACTCAGTTGGAGAAAGAGTTCTTTTTTCACTCGGGAAGTTTTCAATTCTTTGTTTCTTTATTTTTCTTTTTGCTTTTCGTTCTTTCTTGTTTATAATTGACCAGGTTTGATCTATACTGCATACATCTACACTATGCTTTCTGACCAATCGTACTCTAAAAGTCCTAGGCCTCCAACTATGCGTAGTCCATTCTTTACATGAAACATAACCAAGTTTGTTTTAACAATAGGAAATAAATGCCTTTTAAAGTTATTTTATGATGGCTACCTTTGGCTTCTATATTTGATTTATGTTATCAACTTTTTTTGCAATGTAGGCGTGCCTGCAAATGAGTCTCAAGTTTCTGTGATCAACAGCATGAAAGATCTAAGCCTACGTTTTCTGATTGTAAATTATAACTTGCTTTTCACTAGCTGGAGCTTTGAAAATTCTCGCTAAAATCGCTTTCTTGTATTTTGTACAATAGAAATACGTTTCAACAAGCATTTTGTAGGTAGAATTTGGCCAATACATTAATAGCCATTGAGAAGCTTTCTCCACTTAACTCTGCATTTGATGTAATCAGACTAGTGAGGAGTCCTTCTGACCACAATAAATTAGATAGAACGAACAGTATCCATGCTTGTTGCTTTCTGCATCAAGGCTTTGGTATTGCATTGTCATATTTGTCCATGCATTAACTGGTAACGTGTTTTCGGTACATTTCGGTCACCCAGATAAACAGCAGCCAACATTCTTTTACACTGTAATTAAGACGATGCTTGATCTTTTATTTTAAAAAGACTGCAAGGACGTGCATGGTCAGTACTGTCTGGAATGGAGTAAATTTATCTTCTATTCTTTTGGCATCAGTGATAGTTTTGTTACTGTGAACTGCTGGCTGTCTTTCATTTAGGGTGTTAATAAAGCACTCAAAAAATTTGCCTTTCCTTGCAAAGAGGACTTTTTCAATAGCCTTTTGATGTGACTTGTCATCTTGAAATTTAGACTACTCACAGTCTATGGATTTGTATAAAATTGGCTAATTTGTGTCTCTTTAAATACATAACTTGTTCTCTTTTGATTGACAAATAAGAATACTAGGATGCTATACAATGACTTTGACACAGTGTATAACTAACAGACTTCTGTAATGAGGTGGTTGCAAACGCAATCAAATAGCCAAAAGAAAAGGCATCTTCTTTTTGAATTAATGATTTGCTCTCTTGTGCTCCACACTAAGCTCAGGCGCTCCATCCTAAGATTTGTCATACTGAACTGCTCAGATTTATTTGTTATCATTCAATATTCTAAAGCACCTTGTGCCTTTTGGCTGGAATTGGCTGTTCACAGATGTCCAGAGAACAAAGTACAATATAATGAAAGTAAGCTCATCAGCATGAGATGAATCTATTCTGGAGATGACATCCATGCTATATATTTCTCCTTGCTTAAAGTTATTGAAGATCGTTGACAGGTGTTTTGCAATAAAATTGATAAGCTGAAGAGAAGTACAGGTGACATAGATGGAACGGACCAAGAAGTCAGAGGAGATCCTTTCAAAAACGTCAAATATGACGATTATATTGGAAATTTTCCGACAATTCCGACAAATCTCTTAATAGGGAGGCCAATGCCCCCCCCCTTGCTTCTCCTAGTCTTGATGCTTCTGTTCAAAAGTGTCAAAGAAAAAAGGCTTTGAATTATGTTTTAGTGCAATATAAAATTTTTTTAAAGCAATTCAAAGCAATTTTTTATTCTTATAATAATCAAATAGTTGAACAACCTTCTTGTGATACAAAACTTGAAAATCTTCTTGAAATTTGCGACATTGCTATGAAAACATACTTAAATATTTTTTTCGTATGACACTCTTCAGAGTATGAATCGTTAGAAACGAAAGTATATGGCAACCTATTTATATGAAACATGTATTAAAACTTACCAATCATAAAGAAGAAAAGAAACAAAGAAAGACCAAATGATGAAACAAAACATTATCGGAAGAGTCCAACTGAAGAAACTCTTTCTGCCTACAGAGTACTGGTTTTCTTGTTTTCATATAGACAGACTCCAATACACTTAAACGAAAGGACGATCTAGCTATGCCAATTATCCAAAAATTCTCGTCCTTATACATTTTGGTGCATTTTGAATTTTCTAGTGGAATCGCTTGTTTTGGCAGTCAGTTTCGATTTGCTAGCTCGATATGGCTGTTCTCTAGGAGGAATTGATGCTTGGCGTACAGTGGCTGGAACATGTTGTTTGAAACATTGCCTTGCCAAGAAAGTTTTAGGTATACAAGACATTTTTGAGGCACAAAAGACTTTTCGGTCTCAAAATCAGTGATCTTTTCCGGAAGAATTCACCCGTTTTCAAGGTGAATAGATTTTATTTTCTGTAGTTCCGAATTTAATCTAGACTTGAGTAAGCAATCAGTTAGTGATACGTTGCAACATTTGGCAGCCAAGGCAAGGCACCACTTCTGGTTCTGCTAGCTTCATAGAGTGCCAGATGGTATGGTAGGACAGTAGGTTAAAATTGTTAACTTCTGCTTCTGCTGATCCTTTATCTTCATATTTTTCATAACAGTACTTTTTTCATGAAATCCTGGGTCTTTCTTAACCTATAACGTAGGGACGTTTTCATTTCTTGGTAGGCTATCTGGTAGATGCATCTTTCTACCACGAAAAGGCAACCCTACTTCATAGTGGCTATTCACTAACATTATGGACTTCTCCATAACTCTGGTAGCGAGATTATCATTTAATAAAATGGCTTCCTTGGCATCAGAAATTGTCCCCATATATTTCATATCATACTGCCTTATGCATGCATACATCTTTTGTTGTGCTTGTGAAATTTACACTTAACTTTTTTTAGCACCCTTTTACCAACTGCACGAGAAACTACGCATCCTACTGGAGTTTCTATTTCAACTAGATCGCCTGGATTCCCATGCCTGTAGCATAGCTGTCTTTCTATGATTTTTGGGTGGTCTTTGCTAATCAATAGTGGCACTTCATTGGATGGAAGATCTTCAGGTGATGTAAAATGGGTCTTAGAGACAAGAATTGAATCAGTTGTCCAAACCCTGGGATTCAAGTGCCAATTTGCACAATTGTCTCTTGTGAGAGAACTAACAAGTAGTTGGGTCTCCTCTCATGCAATCTGGCATGTAGAACTGGCGGTAGACATTATATGTGTGACGTCTTTAGAAGATAATTCTAGTTGCCGAATCAGCTTCCTGAGGCATAGGCTACATTAACTCTTGTAGGGACAACTGTACAGCATACTCTGGGATTGTTTGCCTCCATTGCTCAAATTAAAGCTGAGTGATTTGGAGGAATCTTGTTCATGCATACCATGATTAATATAAACTGCAATATTTCGTTTAGCTAGGATAGTGCTGTTGCAAGCTCCTAGTGGGCGGAATCCAGATTTACAGTTTTTGTTAAAATTTCCAAAACTCAAGCACAATGTGCGCAGTTTATGTTTAATGACGATGTCTTTTTCCGTCTCTAAATCTAATTTCCTGAAGTCTGGACACTTCCAAGTGACATGTGGACCACTACACTTGGGACAAGGGGGGTGTTTGTTTGTTTTCGTGAAATCTTGCAGCTTACGGATGTTTGCTTGTAATGCTGGGCTGGTTATTTTGTTGCCTGATTTTTGTAGCTTAGCTAGGTGGGTCTTTAGCTCTTCCCCATGGGGACTAGTTATTGAGCCTTCTTCCAGTTTTCTTACCAAACTAGTCTTACAGAAGGATGTTGATGTAACTATTAACAAGTATGGATTGAGTCAAAGAAGGTTCAATACGTAAGCATAATTAAGCTGTACTCGGAATGGCGTGCAGTGTTATGAGTCCGTAAAATGAACACAACCATACTGTCAAATCAAATTTCCTGCTCCTTAAGCCCACTGCCTCTTTAGGCTCTCATGACTTAATTTTCCCACAAGTATTTTTATAACCTCTTCATTGTCTAACTTAGAAAGGTTGACATTTCCCACTGAACGTAGGACACACCAAACATCTTCAAGGGCCCCTACCAAATACATCATAGAGGACAAGTCTGAAGTCTTCAGTTTCATGTCCTTCAATTTGGCATCTGGACGTAAGTTTCTTTACGTAAGCCAAAGTTTGCATCCAAAGTCCTCAGGGCCTATTTATACCCGTATTCATGGGGTAAATTTACACAACTTCTGATGGTATCTCTTGCCTCGTCTTGGCACTGTGCCATTAACCTGGTTAGTCTCTGCGATGGGTCTGTCACCTTGGCTACAATGTTTACTTTAAAATTGTTGATAAACTCAACATAATCCTTTGGATCACTACTTAACTTTAGCAATTCTAGCTTTGGCAAGGAGAAACCTTGAAGGTTGGCCTCTGCAATTCCCGACCATAGTTTCTTAGCACCTGTGACGTTAGTTCTTTATTGGTATGGTAAATTATATGGGTACGACCTATAACTAGCCAAGTACATCATTTGTGAATGATGGGCACGAAGGTGATGACACTTGTGTGTCTGAAGGTGTGAATGTGTTGTTCGGGACCTCAACTTCATCTCTCAATAATTCATGCTTCTCCTCGTGAGACGGAAGTTTAAAGCATGCTGCCATAGCTTTTTTGCACTCTTTTATGCTGCCTCTTAAAGCAGTGGATCTGGTTGACCTTCCACTGCCTAATCCAGTGGAGGAATTGACAGACTTCTTCTCACTTAGAGGCTGAAATCTTCAGATTTAATTGCCTATCTGACTCATAAACACCCCGCTCTCTTTTCTGCCTGTCACCTTCATTCTCTGAATAATTTAATGCACATGCATATATATAAAAAGGTATCCTTATAACCTGGAACATGTTGCTTGATGCAATCAAGCCCAGCACCCTCATCTAAAACCTCTAGAATCCTGACTCACCTCCTGACTCAACGTAAATATCCTACTTTACTCCTTAATTAACTTCTATCTATAATGGAACCATACTCATATACACATGTACACTAAAAAACATATATCGTCAAATGTGACCAAATTTTCTTTATGGCACTATTTATATTTTTCACTTTCATTGCAGGTTCTTCATCATTGATAGTTTTGTCAAAACCTGGAGCAATGGAGTTTAAACTTCGCCACACAGCTTTGATTGACTCTGAATTGTAAACCCAATGTGTTTTCAATAGTCCCTTAGCTGAATTTCTTAGATTTTTGGTCTTAAAGTGCATCAATAATCACTGCATTTCTTTTACGTCACATAAGATAAAAACCTATAATAGTTATGAAAGTACATGACAGCATGGTATACGCGTTGTCGAATTCACCACATGAGGGCCCTCTCTAATAATAGCATACGCCTGTAATAAAATGGCGAAGCATCGGAAACAAAAATAAAATGTTGACGCAAGATACGTCACGCGTACTGGTCAGCAGTCAGAATTCTCGTCGTGATTAACACGTCTATATTCTTCGATCTTTGGTCGCAAGATTCGAGGAAAAAAGAGAGCAACCAAAGACTCAAGACAATGCTCGATGCTACGCTCAAGACGACGTCACGCTTTCACCATCACCCCTAAAGAGAAGACCAAAGAAAGTCATTGTGAACCATCAATTTGATAGAGCTATGGCATTTATAGAAATGGGTATGATCAGAACTTTTGAACTTTGAATTTTGTAGTAATTTTAAAAGGTAATTAATTTTGTAAATATTTAAATGATTTTTAATAATATTACAATCTAGCAATTTTGTTGCTGACTCTACCACTGTTTTACAGGACTTAACTTCTTGTGGCGTTTCAATAGAAAAATTTTTGGGGCCTGTTGATTATTCCTTCTTCTTTTCTAAAGGGCATGTTCAATTAGCTGATGATCCCGACTCAGAGCAGGAAATTTTGATTCTGAGAGATACTGGTTGCTCACAAAGCCATATGTTATCCAGTACCTTACCCTTTTCCTCTAATTCATCTTTAGGGGAAAGCATGTTGATACAGGGTATTGAAGGAAGCTATATGTCCACTCCGCTGCATAAAGTCATACTTAAGTGTGAATTTGTTCATGGTTCTGCTGACATAGGTATCTTACCAAAACTGCTGGTACAATTAGTGGCGACGCTTCTAGGTAACAACATTGCCGGGGGTCTAGTACAAGGGTGCAAGAGAGTTAGGGCTACACCGAGTGTAAGGACAGAAACTGAGAAATTGAATGATGAAATTCGTGGTATTTTTCCATCTTGTGTGACTACAAGAGCTCAGAGTCGCTTGCAATCCGTAGACTCAAGAGATAATTATAACTTGGAAAATACTTTTATGTCCCATGACTTCTATGTGCATGAACTTATGGACACACATTCCTTACACAAGAGCCTCCCTGAGACTCATCAGCAAAACATTCAAACAGCTGAAAGTAATCATTACAAACTGGGGAGAGACGAATTGATACAACAACATCAGGATGACCAAGAACTAAAAGAACTGAGAGCCAAAGCATTGACAGAAAATGAAAGTCTTAATCATCCCGTGTATTATTGCATGCAATCAGGCCTTTTAATGAGAAAGTGGAGGCCTGCAAGAGTACCAGCAGACCAGGAATGGTCTGTGGTCCAACAAATTGTCCTACCCAAATCTCAGAGGGAAGATATAATGACACTGGCACATGAAATACCTCTAGCTGGTCACTTAGGTGTGCTGAAGACAAAAGATCAAATATTAAGACATATCTACTGGCCCCTATTCACGAAGATATAGCTTTATTTTGTAAAACCTGCCAAGCTTGCCAAATTGTGGGAAAACCTAATCAGAGCATCCCAGCAGCCCCACTCCGGCCCATACCTGCAGTAGGGGAGCCTTTTAAGAAGGTAATTGTTGATTGTGTTGGTCCACTTCCGAAAACCAAAAAAGAAAATAGTTATCTGTTGACTATAATTTGTGCTGCTACATGATTTCCAGAAGCCATACCGCTCAGAAACATCAAGTCCCACACTATTGTTAATGCTCTAACATTTTTTACCAATTAGAGCATTGTCATCAGACCCTTAAGACAATGATCAAAAGCTATTGTTATGATAATGCCAAGGATTGGGTTGAAGGTATCCATTCTCTACTTCCTGCACTTCGAGAATCAGTACAGGAATCGACTGGTTTTAGTCCTTTTGAATTAGTTTTGGCCATAAAGTTCGAGGCTCCCTAAAGTTTATAAAAGAACAATGGCTTAAACCAGTCAAAGAAAAAGTCAATGTATTGTCCTTTATAACTGACAGTCTCTTTGCTGCTACAAGTATAGCAAAACAAAAACTTCAACAGGCTCAAAATTCAGTGAAAACTTGGTACGACAAGAATGTTTCGCCAGAAACAGACAAATCCTTTGACTTGTCCACGCGCTGGTCTTCTCTTATTGAGTTTGTGGATTAGTCGAAGACATGCATCTCAGAATACACACATGCCCTTGATTTTCACGATTCTTGTCTTATCTTAATTCCAATGTCGTACTGTTATTCCGTGATATTCTCTGAAACAATATATGTTTCAAACGTTTCTCCACTTAAAAACTTTTTTTTCTTTTTTTTTTAACTGATTTCCATTACAATCTCATGTATATTTATATTCATATGGATTTTGCGTAGTCATCATGAGTCATTATTTATGTACATCTATTTATGTAACATATGTCATGTCTAAGTTTACAATTACATCATGTCTAAATATAGAATCTCGTGACTCATTAGTCAGCATTATGAACAGACATTACCTAATTGTATATTTTCAGAATATCGCATCAAGGGGCCACCAATAGATATTAATCAAAACAAAGAAGGCACGAGTTCGTAGTTTTAAACCTAATGACAAAGTTCTTGTTTTTTCTACCTGTTCCTGGAAGTCCTTTGTCAGAAAAAATTTTGGGGTCCTTACAGAGTAGAATTCAAGATTGATGATGTTAACTATGTAATTCAAACTCCAGATCATCGTAAGACTCAATGTTTGTGCCATATTAACATGGTTAAAGGATATCATGAACGTGGTGGTGCAGTGATTTCTTGTGATCAACAAAAGAAACATCCTATGCATCTTGACGAGTCCAACCTTGAACCATTTGCAAATACGCAGTTAGAACAAGAGTCATGTGGGAAAACTAATAATTCTGCAATTTTACAAAATCTCAATTTTATCCTTTCTTGTTTAACCTCAAATCTCTAGATGACTTTAAACATTTGATTTTGGAGTTTGTATTTTTGTTCTCCAATATTCCCCTTAAAACATCATTTGCCATCCACGATGTTGATGTAGAAGGTGCCCCACCTATAAAGCAACACTCTTATTGTCTCAATCTACACAAACTGCAACTGGCGAGAGAAGAAATACATGCTGGAGAACGATATCATTGAACCTAGCCAGAGTGGAGTTCACCAATTGTTCTTGTGCCCAAACCTGACGGTACACAAAGGTTTTGTATTGATTACAGAAAAGTTAATGCTGTCACTAAAACTGATTCATATCCTATTCCCCGTATTGATGACTGTATTGATCAAATTGGCAACGCAAAATTTCTTACCAAGTTTGACGTTTTAAAAGGGTATTGGCAAGTACCCTTAACAGACAGGGCTACAGAGATTTTGGCCTTTGTAACCCTGATGGTCTTTTCCAATGTAAAGTACTAAGTTTTGGCTTAAAGAATGCGCCTGCTACATTTCAACGTCTTATGAACAATGTTACACAGGGTTTAAATGCTGTTGTAAGATATATAGATGATGTTCTAGTCTTCTCCGATACATAGTGAGAACATCTTTCATCTATACGATTATTGTTTGAAAGATTGCCTCAAGCCTCTTTAAGTATTGACCTTCTTAAATCTGATTTTGCGAAAGCTACTGTGACTTACCTTGGCTATGTAGATAGTCAAGGCCAAGGTAGACTAAAAACTGCAAAGGTTGAAGCGATTGCTTCTTCCCCTCCTCCAAAAACTAAAAGGGAACTAAAAGGGGATAAAAATTTTGTGATTTTGCCAATATAGCCACACTACTCAAAGATTAACTTCATAAAAATGCACAATTTCACTGGACGCCGCAGTGCCAAAGTGCTTCTAATGAGCTTAAAGCACTTCTTATGAACTCTCTTGTTTTACTGGCACCAAATTTCAATGCAAAATTTAAGCTGGCAATCGATCCGTGCGATTTTCAAGTTGGTTTTCAAGTGTATTACTGCAAGAAGATGAGAGCAGAATTGAGCACCCCGTGGTCTACTTCTCAAAAAAGCTGAGTCCAAGCCAGACAGCTTATGCTACGATAGAGAAGGATGGTTTGGTCTTGTTACTGTCACTCAAACACTTCTATCCCTCCTCTGGTTTATATCTTGTTACCGTTTATATGGATCACAATCCCCTCAAGTTTATTGATAGAATGAACGGTAAAAACCCCAAAGTCTGTTACGCTGGAGCGATGTTAAAGGTAGCTGATAATAACAACGATAAAATTTTTTTTTCTGCATTTGCAATTTTTTGTTCCTTAAGGAGGAAGGTGTTACGTAAGATAAAAACCTATAATAGTTATGAAAGTACGTGACGGCATGGTGCATGTGTTGCCAAATTCACTATGTGATGGCCCTCTCTAATAATGACGTATGCCTGTAATAAAATGGTGAAGCATTGGAAACAAGAATATAATGTTGACGCAGATACGTCACGTGTACTGGACAGCAGTCAGAATTCTCGTCTTGATTGACACGTCTATTGTCTTCGACGACGATATAAATTTGGTCGCAAGATTCAAGGAAAACAGAGCGCCACTAAAGACTCAAGACAACGCTCGATGCTACCTCAAGACGACGTCACGCCTTCGTCATCGGCCATAAAGAGAGAACCGAAGAAAGTCGTTGTGGACCATCAATTTTACAGAGCCATGGCATTAATAGAAATGGGTATGATCAGAACTTTTGGACATTGAACTTTGTAGTAATTTTAAAAGATAATTAAATTTGTAAATATTTGATTGATTTTTAATAATATAATAATCTGGCAATTTTGTTGCTGGCTCTACGGCTGTTTTACAGGCCTTAACTTCTTGTAGCGTTTTCATGACATTTCCAATCTGCGTTGCAAAATGCATAACATTTTTCAAGCAATCCATAGGAGCAAGTGACGAGTAGGCTTTCCTTTGCACTTTATAAAGACGAAACATGAAGATTTATTATCATAAACTCATCAAGCGACGTGACACGCCGCAGAAGATATAATAAACACGTCTTACCCATGCTGTAGCTTTTTATATATAGTTTTCAGGCAAGGAATGAAGAATGAAAATCTAAGGGAGAAAAGGATTTTTTTACATCGAAAAAAAACATAGTTTCCTATTGCTACATCACAAGATACGTCTATAAAGGAATTTGTGTCAGCAGTCGTGATGCCTACGGATGCTGCGTGGGTATCACTGCTGCTGGTGTTTGGGCGAGTTGAGTAGCACTACACACTCTACCTCTATGCTATCGCTGCAGGACTTAAGTACACGTACTTGAAGATGCGTCAAAACTGAACCCATCAGGGATGAAACTTTGACACTCACATTGACTCAAGGGCGACGCAAAGAAGATAAAGTGAAGTACGTGTGAAAGGCTACCTTCGGGATCACCAATGTGGCAGTTTTATGACCCTTTAGCTATGACCTTATTAATTGTGTTGAAAATGATGTGTTTTTGAAAAACAAATCGTACGTCCAGGGAGGGCTGAACCCTGGACCTTCTGCTTACCGGGCAGATACTCTGGCAACTGAGATACCGCGACGTTGTTTCTCGAGGTGAATTTAGATGGTCATGACTTAATGATTACGTCACTACACACTACTTGAGTATGAAAAACCCACGTTTACACAACACACTCAAATGGATCACGATTTAAATATGATTTCATGAGCACTGTTGCTAGCTAGACTTAGCAATCAAATTATGATATGGTTTTTTCGACATACACAAGGCAGTTTTATAATAGCCTGTAACAAAAATGTTTTCTTCTCAAACACAACTCAAACTGATATGAATGGATTATGACGAAATTTGTAGGATAGGTCAGAAATGATTAAAGTTTGGGAGTGATCCGAATCCCACGCTGAATTCTGGACTTCTTTGGGGGTAATGGAACCTTCATAGTGCTAGTAAGGAAGTCTTTGTGAGGATAACCAAGTTATCATATTTGGCAATGATATCTTGGTGAAGTGACCAGTAAGGAAATCATCGTGGGGGAAACCAATGTTGTCTGAATAATACTGGTTTGGCGGTTTGCGCTCTCAGAGTGCTTTTAGTTTACAAATAGGTCTATCACGGCGAATATCGATAGCAAGTTATAAAACAAGAATAGCAGTAGTAGGTGCATTATGTTTTTTCAATTCCCTCTCCTCCAAAGATAAATGTTTCGTCTTCTGCATAGACATGTTATGCTGTAAATTAACCGAGAAGCATGTTGAAACCTGCGTCCCTTTGAAACTAGTCTCTGTATAAGATTTAAGAACTCACAAGATTAACAACTATTTTATAATTAGCATCTGCTTAAAATGGTTAAAAGGTAAAAGAATATGAAAATTCACGCTCCCAAAGCATGAAAATTCATGCCCCCAAAGCATGAAAATTCATGCACCCACGGTGTGCGCTTAGAAATTCGCCTAAAGTAAATATCCTGAAAGGAGAACAGGTTCCTTAGCCATTGAAGACAAATGCCACCTACTTTACTGGACGAAAGGAAAAGATCTCAACCAACAGATCTTATTCAAGGAGCATTTAAAGAAACAGAGG
>JANTCA010077826.1:7134-36276 GCA_024741275.1 Chironex yamaguchii
ACATACACAGTAGACCCGGAACAAACACACGTACCTGAGTCAAATTTATTGATCTTGATCACATACACAGTAGACCCGGAACAAACACACGTACCTGAGTCAAATTTATTGATCTTGATCACATACACAGTAGACCCAGAACAAACACACGTATCCGAGTCAAACATATTGATATGGATCAATTATTCCAAGTCAACCACTAGGATTCCGGTTGCTATATCTGATATTTTTGCTATGTATGTATGTATATTTTTATATGTATATATGAACACTATTTTTTTTAACTTTTTACAGAGAGGATCACCGGGAGACTACGGTGAAAAGGCAAATAAAGACCTCAGATTTACAAAAGGTGAGGCATACTTTTTTAAAAAGTTTTTATCATTACCAACACCAAAGAGGGTACGTTTTTGTCCTCGTTTGTTTTTTCTTCGTTGTTTTCTTCTTTTCTTCGTTGCTTTTTTTATTCGGTATGTATGTTGATTCGGTAAGTGCGTTAGTTCGTTTGTTCGTTTATTGATGTGTTTATTTATCCATTCACACATTCATATTTTGCTTGTTAGTTCATTCGTTTGTTGTTCTTACGTTCGTTTGTTCTATTGTACATTTGTTTGTTTGTTTGTTCGTTCGCAGGTTCGTTTGGTCGTTCATACGTTCTTTGTTTGTTCATGTGTTCATTTGTTCGTTCGTACGTTCTTCTGTTCGTTCATGTGTTCCTTTGTTCATTCGTTTGTACGTTCATCCGTTAATTTACGTAAGTCGAAATGTTATGGATGACAGTGTAAGTGGTAGTAGAAAGTGGTCGCTCTACCAATGGCTTAAATTTTAGGAGTGGTCGAGATATCATCGTCTGATATTACAAGACCTTAGACTCCCCGAGGTGTATACTTCCTGTGTTCATCTTTATAATACCTTTTCCTTTCCTGTGTTCCTGTCCTTTCACCACACCTTTTTCTTTTTCATTTTATGCTGTTAATTTTGTTCTGTAGCATTCAGTTCTAGTTTATTTTTTATTGTCACATTCTAATGTTGTATGTCGTCTTTTATTTTCTAATGTTGTTGCATAATCCCATGCCATGTAGGAGGAGTTTAAAATTTTTTGAAAACTTGTGTGTTACCACTTTCTACTATGTCGAGTTTGTCATTAGTTGGCCAGTCACATGGTCGGCTCTAATTTGTTGGTTGATTTGTTGATTAGAAAAATTGTCGTGAACTGATTGTTCTGAAATTTTTACCAAACGATGATAGGCTCTGATTCCCTTTTGGTAATGATCTGGATAGAGTCTAGGATTTTGGATCATTTTTAGATTTTCGGTAATGGTACCATCATAAAATTACAGCTAGTAAGGAACTGGGGATACCCAAGTTACCATAGCACCTTTTAGAACAGCCAATATTTACCTCTGCCAGGAGGTGTTGTTTTTGTCAAGGTTTGTTTGTCTTTTCCAAGGTAACTCAATCTTGGAAAACTTATGAATGGATTTTGACCAAATTTTCAGGAAGTGTCGGACCTGGGATAAGGATCAAATGATTAATTTTTAGGGATGATTCGAATGAAATCCTTAATTTATTCACAGTGCTAGTGAGGGATAACCCAGTTGCCATATTTGGTAATGATATCTTCATGAAAGTGACTGGCAAGGAAATCATCGTGGGGGAAACCCCTGTTTAGAGAATAATACTGGGTTGGTGGAGGTTTGCGCACACGGAGTGCTTCTTGTTAGCTAGTTGACATATCCGAAATGTGATAAAGTTGGTGGCCTGACTGGCTTCAGCTGATTGTTTTTGGGGGATGCTGCGGATCAAGTCCTGGATTCTGTTTCGCTTTTGCGGAAATGGTGCTTTCATAAAACTATTGCGCCTATTAAAAACAGCCCATATTTGGTAATGATATCATTATGCAACAACACCGAACAATGAAATCATCATGGGTTAAACCCTGTTACCATGACTATTATTCCAGTTCATTTGAATTTTGAGAAAGTGGGAATTCCACCTGAATCTTTTGGTTTTGCGTAGGTTGGTGCTGTCCGAGTGCTTCTAGTTTTTTTCTGCTTTGACACAGTTTTGTCATTTTCCATTTTGCCACAGGAAAGTCATTTCGACACGAGAAAACAAAGAAAAAACGTGGCAGTTACAAAGGTGGTGCTATAAACACATCAATAAATTCAATTAAATTTGACAGTGATTAAAAAGGATACACCACGGACCTATGTGAATAGCAACGGATGTCTTGTGGTGCGTGTACTCGGACCATTCCCAGCTACTCAGAAGCATTGACTTCTGCCAAGGTAAAAGTAGAGATTCTGGTTTAAACGTATTCTGCAGGATGCTGAAGACTGGGTACGAGTTAGCGCTACACAAACTTCTGTGCAGTCATCAAGTGGTTTTATATGATAAAGCGAAGGCTAAGACCTTAAGTTCTTCGATTCTAGTTTTAATGCCTCCTGAAAGTGGAGTAATATGGTCAGAATGGCATCCTTGGGTATGGTGACCCAAGAATAGTGTCGGCGCAAGCTCATTAGTCTCTGGCTATCTTGTCATGTTATCAGTTGCTCAGTTGATTATCATTGGCTTGATTATTGGTTGCTAATGCGTTAATATTTCAATTCAAGAATCGAAAAGAGACTTTATATGGGTATTGTGTCGGTCGACCGAAAGCAAGTAAAATAGTGTAAAAAGAGGTAGCTGTCAAATGCAGCACTTACATTTGGTGGTGACATTAGTTGATTCTACGTTTTACCCCACCTACCCCGCCTCCACCACACGTAGCATGTATTCTTGATATTATCTATCCAGTTTTCATTCTGCGCGACTTATGCCTTTATGTTGATATATTCATGTACTATATTTACCTGTGCCAAGGAGGTTATGATATTATCAGAATTTGTTTGTTTGTTGGTTGGTTGGTTGGTTGGTGAGTTTTTAAAATATCTCAGAAATTTATGGACGTTTTGTAAAATTGTTATGGTATGTTGGTAGCTTGACTGCCTCCAGCTGATTGTTTTGTGATGATGATCCGGACAAACTCTGGTTTCTGGATCACATATTTCGGTAATGAAACCTTCATAAAATTAACGCTAGTAAGGAAATCTTCGTCGTGGTAACCTAGTTACAATGGGGCCTACTAGAACAGACCATATTTTCTAATGATATTTTCATGAAACTACAACTACGGAGGAAAACATTGTGGTTAAAATTCCTGTTAACATGAGGCTCTTACTCCATGTCATTGGGATATTCATATTGGTTTGGTAGAGGTTTGTACTGTTGGACTGCTTCTAGTTTTAGCATTCATAACTGGAGTCGCTTTCCCACGACAGAAAATTGCAATTGATGCCTCAAAATGTTTCAATAGCACACCGTATTGACGTATGAATTTCCTTGTTTATTATTCGTTTGGTTGATATTATTATTTGCTCCTTAAGGAGCGGAAAATTTGTTAACCAATTATTTTCTTGCAAGTGTAAAATGTTGAGGCTAATTAATAAAGGCCCTGTAGGTATAATGGTCAGAGCGGGTTTATTTTCTGAAGTCGTCGAGGCGTCGAAGTTACAGAAGTAAAATTTGAGCTGCCAGAAGTAAAACTTTGCTTTGCTTGCATTTGTAAGCTTATCAAGGTAGGGGATGCATATTTAGCTATAGGCATATAATTGTAACAGGCATTAGCTTGTATTGACTGACTGTGGCAGGGAATGCCGAAAAAATTCTTCTGCTTCCTGCCTGCCTTTGTTTCATGTCTGGGAGTTTTGGTGAGGACGAGCTCGGTTTAAAAAAACATTAAACCTAACGCAAGTCAGGGTCAGCAAAACTGTTTATTCTGTTGCTGTTAATGCACTTACTGTTGATATCAAAAGTAATGGGTTTGTAAATATACTTATTCCCGTATAGAGAATTTTATGAGTTTAGTTGCAAAAATGTTCATTTCCGTGCTAAACCCTCAGCAGTGTTTATCGCAATAGGCTGGCATGTCTGAAGAATGCAATTTCATGTAGTTTTATGGTCAGGGCATCCCTTTTATTTTCGAAAGGTGAATGATAAAAGTAAAGTATTTGCACTAATAGCAATAAAACAATTTCATATTTTTTTGGTTACCTTCGTGATCTATGTAGTAGGTAGGTCGAAGAAGTATGACGTCTTTTGGAGGGAGTGTTTAATACAAAGCAGAAAGATTAACTGTCATATTGACTGAAGAAGAATTCCTGACTAAACGAATGTCGCGTGAATTAGATCTTGCATCTTGAAATTTCGACATTTTTTTGAGGGGGCTTTTTTGTCAGTTTTTATGCTTGTGGGATATTTTGAAGCTTTTTGACCAAGTAGATTATAACCTATGTTATACTCATTTTACCATTGTCTTGGGCATTAGTAGTTTCGTGATACGATTTGTTATGCTTATACAAACGCTAACAGTGTATTTACCCCGTCGCTTTAAGGGTGAGTTGACGGAATTTTGGGTGATAGTAATCACGGTCTTTTACAACTTGTTATTTTTATAAAATAAAAATGTTGCGTTTAGGTATCAATTTTTCTTTGAGGCTCCCTTTTTGTCAGCTTTTAGGGGATATATTGAGTCATATTATGTCATGTCATCTCATGTTTGGTGCAAAGTAACAATTCTCGTGTTAGAGGAAATAAATTATTGTTTTGTCGATACCTTGTTTTGTATTTGTGGTCAAACGCAATCAAGTAATTAAATGTAAGTGAACATTTCCATCGTTAGACCAGTTTACAATACGTTGTGAAGAATATTGTTTTATTGCATTCTGGAAAATTTTGATTTTGATTTCCTAAACATTAGCAAGAAAACAACTGCTATTTCTAATTGGCAAGCGTATGCCATGGTCAAGAGATAGACTGCGTTGTATGGAAAAATCGCCGTTAAATGCCACAAAAATGTCAAGGGGCGAGGGACAAAACATTGGGGGTTTTTTTGCTTAGGGTAGAGGCTGTCAGTCCAATTACAATATTGACATTTAAACATTACTGGAAACGTAGACAGTGTATAGAAAGTGGCATGATTTATGAATTTGAGGAGCCAAAATATGATTATTAGGTTTCTATCATACTGAACGTTATTCGTTGCTTTGGTTGCCTGATCTGATTGGCGGGGGAGTCGATTATGGCGTGTGTTGCCCCTTACTTTTATGGTCATAGGTGGTAAGTGGGGTGGGGTATGGCATATGTGGGAACTGGGAGGCAAGAGGATGACGTAGGAGGGAAGCGAGGACATGAGGATGGCATTGGTGGGAAGCGGGGAATGGCGTAGGTACGTAAGTGGAAATTCATTAATTTTTTCTGTGTTTCAGCGTAAGCCTTCATCAGTGTCAGATATATGTAGTATCTCAACAGACACAGTGCTTTTCATATATTTGTCAAGAGTGGACTCTTGACAAATATATGAAAAAGCACTTATAAAGAGCTAACACCTTAGACATGATAGACGTCTGCGTCTGTGATTTCAACAGAGTCGATACAAACGAGGATTTCTAGCTGTTCCGTCTCATCATACTTCGTAGAATTGACTATGGTCTCGTGCGTTGTACTTTCATTAAGCGTCATCGTCGTCTATCAACGTCATGCTACGAAGCCATTACTCAAATATTGTATCTGAATTTGGTCATAGCATCATACTCCCACATAATTTCAGTTATTGATTGCCTCGTTACATAAACTTTTTACACTCTTTCTGGTTGTGTTTTAATTGCCGGCCGGTTTATGCCGTGAGAAAGTTTAACAGTCTGAGGCAATTGGTCAAATTTTTTGACGTAATTTTGAAGCTCGCTCTAGTGGCTTTTCCACCTGTCCTCAATAGCTGAAGATCAGGTGTATTTAAGTTTTCTTTGACTTGAGCACTTCACGCCTACTCTAAAGAAGACTCCTTTTGTTGAAGAATTATTTTGCTGTTTTTAAGACAGCTGGTAAAACATGAGCTGCCCACTTAATGATTGCAATGTTGGTTAGCGTTCGCTGGGAATTGAGAACTGAGTGGGTCTGCTAAATATTTGAGAATATATCAAAAAATAAATTGTGTATCTTGTATGTCTCTTTCATTTGAAATCGTAAACAAATTGCTAAAGTAGGGTGAATTGTACTATTATTGGTGAGTGAGGAAATTAACAATGTCTAGTCACACAATCGTTTTGTTACGAAGAATAAGTTTGGTCAACAACACGTGTTTCGCCAAAATGTCAATCGTGGGAGGCCCCAATGAAGTATATTTGGATAGATATTTATGTACTATATTGGACATCGAAGCGAAACAATTAAGAACGACTATCGTATGACTTTGTCAACTGTTTGATTATTTGTGGTACAATTTCGGTCTCATGCGTTCAGATGGTGTGAAATATGATTATATTACCGCGGCTTTTATGTCCACCTGCGGTATTGTTTACCTCCACCTGCGGTATTGTTTACGTCCTGAGTTTGTCTTGTTGTCGCAGGTGACAGGATTAAACTCAGACTGAACGACTTAATCATGTCGACAATGGCTAGGACACATGTCATATGTTTCGGATCTATTGCAATAATGATTGGCATCCTTGTCGATAGCATCATACTTTATTGTCATGTTTTCGGCTGGCGCATTTATCACTGTCGTCGGTATCATCGTCATGATCATCCCTACCAATATAACCATGACGATAGTCGTCGTCAGTTACTGTCCTTGATTTTGCCATCGGCGTCATTATCATTTAATGTTGTCACCGTAGGTTAGGGTTTCCCCGTAATCATGTCTGATCGTTAGGGTACATGTATTTCTTCACGTTCTTCTTCCACAGCTCTCGTTGTTCCCCTTCTCTACTGCAATCCTCAACACTTTGCTTTTTTACATTTTCATATCACCTACACAGGTCTTCCTGGGTCTCCCTCTTCTTCTTATACCCTCAACTTCTCCATTCCTGAAGTAAAAGGTGTTTGCTACAGATTCTTTCCTTCTGCATAAGTGGCCAGACCATTGTAGCTTCCTTCTTCTTGCTCTTTCTATTAATCTCGCTTTCTTCTCTACTAGCCTTTCAGCTTCATGCAGCACGTATTCATTGGTGTGGTGCTCTTTCCAGGAAATATTGAGTATTCTGGGATGATATCTCATTTCAAACGCTGTTAATCTTTCAATGCTTCTCGTGAATGTCCAGGTCTCGCATCAATACAAGACTATTGATGTTTCTTAGAAACATAGAAGATGTAGCTTAACTGTCATTCTAATGTTACAGCTGTGCCAGATCAGGTTGCCATTCCTATTCGTCGTTTTACCTCCATGTCCTCCTCAATATTCATTAGCGAGCAAAGATAGTTATTTACAGATTCCAACTCTATTATTTGTACGCTGATATCACTGTCGTCAAGCTTTTGTTCTCCAGTCGTCATACCTTACTCTTCTCATTCTAACCGTACTTTGGAGTAGTGTCGGCGATGTTATTTTCACTATCATCATTATCATCATTAATCGTCACTGTTATAGTTATCGTTACTATCTTACAAGTCACTTAAAATCGAAACAGCTGTGATCTAGGGTATGAATGCTGATTTCCAATAGAGAACTTTTTGAAGATCCTCTTACTGTTCGACGAGAACAATATGTTGCCATCCCTGTTTTCGTCCAGCGAAAGTTTTGCGTTGCATCGATCAAAACTGTTTACTACGCATTCGATGTTGTGAACTACTCTGGCGATCATCATGAATAGCTCGCTTAGTGGAGATTGGCTTTCAGAGGACAAATTTACGAGGTAGGGATAACCAGTTCGACCTTCTTTCGCTACAAAAAGTGGCGAGAAAAGATATCGAGAGCTTAAACGCATGAACAGCTAACCCTTAGTGTAGAAGTCATTTTCAATTTATTTTTAAATAGAGCGCAAGCAAACAAGAAAACGAATAAACTATAACTGTTGTAAGCTCAATAAAAGAAAGCATTCAGTATATATAAGAAAATGAAAGAAGATAAAATCATGTCTTGGCCTATGATTGGGTAGGCTTAAGCCAATCACAATGTAACGGAAAGTATGGCATAGCATATCGGCAAAAATTGTGCCCAACAAGTTATAATGCATCTAAAGCTCCTCTTTAGAACTTGAAAACGAAAGAATTTGTCCAGTTGAATATTTTCCAGCCTTGCAAAGTATTATTGATGGGGTTTTTTTAAACTAGAAGATTACCTCTGAAAACACAGTAACAATTTTCACTTATCAAAGTCTCTTGAACATTTTATTTGTAAAGGTATTGAAATACCAATTTTAGAATAATTTAAAAAGTACCATATTTAAATTTTATGGCACTGATAGGGTGTTTAACTAAGAAGTGCAACAGTTAAATGAGAAATTAGTATGCGTTATGAAAATGAGAATGTTACAACTTGAAAAGGAGGCTAGCACATACCAGGCCACGTGCCTAGCCAAGCCTTCTCTCCTATGTTTCCAGGAAGATTTTTCATTTTGCAGGCATGGATATTACTACGTGCCAAAAAATATCTACACCAGCGCTAACATGTCATGGCGGTAGTATAAACTGGCATTTCCTGAAGATGCAAGAGAATTTTCAGACCATTTCGCTGCAGCAATGCGGGATAATATCAGGTATGGCACATTTTGCTGGAACTGTTGATATTTTTCGCTACTGTAATGGGCTTTCATTCCGTGTGCGAAGTTGCTGAAACAAAATTTATTTCTTGTTAAAGATACAATGAATCTGTTGCATATGTTGTCCATTGTTAGTAACCTTAGTATAATGCGTGTGATAATGCTATTCTCAATTAAATCATTAATGAAATTCTTCAAAGGACTGAACATCTTCATCTATTGCACAAGCGAGAAAGACAATTATTTGTAATCATTACAGTAATCTTAACTTATCATCAGGTAATTATTATTATGACAATATTGTTTGATAAATATTTTTAAATCTGATTATCAATTATTCTTCATTATTAACATTCATAAGTACACGAGAACAACTAGTTTCAGTCGAGAATTGAATTCAGAATGTTGTCAATTGACTTGGTTAATCGTAGAAGCCAGTGTATTTGCAATGTCGACAGAAATAAGGGCAAAAATGGATTCTGATATTTGTGTTTGCGACAAATAAAGATTGTTTAGAAGCAATGTTGAACTTTCGGCAGCGAAAAATAATCTTTTTGCTTTTGGTTTAAAAGGAAAGCGGTATTCGCCTGTAGCATTAATGCGTGTTATCACGAGATTGAATCGGACATTCCTGACTTCATGCAGACTTTCTTGAAGCAATTTTCTCACCTATAGTCAGTACCGTCTAAAGGGGGGAGGGGGTAGCCGGAATAGATTTCCGGTTTCCGGGCTTCGACAAGGGCCCGCGAAAAGTTTTGCTAATACTGGACAATTTTAATCAAGACGCTTGTTTGACGCTCTTTCATGAATCATATGTTTCTTTGTTTGTTCGTCAAGTTTATTCTATTGCTTATCTTTGATTCTATTGCTTAGCTTTGATTCTATTGATTTTAAAGACATCATTAACCGGTTTGCAAACTTGAATGGCCATCAAGTCTTATTTTAGCTTTATACTGTTATTGGCTTAGCTTATGCTCAATTAATGTAATTTCAATAGCTTAAGAATCTGAGTGATTTCGTTCAGCTCAGAAAATTTTGAATCCCAAAAGGGCCTTTGATATTGATTCTCACTATGCTTTCTAGTGAGTCTTGTACAGTTTGGATGATGATGATTATTGGTACGATAATGACTGTGATGATGATAAATAATGAGTATTTTTATGGTGATGAAGAGCTGATGATAATAATAATATGGGTCATTATAGGTGATGCTAATAATGATGCTGATGATGATGGCAATGATGATGGCAATGATGATGATAATCATTTTGATAAAAGCTATGAAATGGTGATGATAGATAATGATATTGATGATGATGATAAATGTTGATGATGATGATGATGACCATGTTAATGATGAGGAAGTTCATTATGGTGTTGTTGTGGAGGGATGATTATGATAGTGATGAGGATGTTGTGGTTCATGGTGTATTGATGATGGTGGTCGTGCTAATAAGGAAATTCCGTGGTAATGTAGATTAATGGCAGTTGACGTTTGGCTGCTAAACATAACGTGGCCATATATTAATGAGCTGAACGTCTCTGTCTAGATGCTTGTTTTCGATGAACGTGGTCCTAGGCAGAGTCATACCCATTGAGAAATCTGTTTTTATGCAAGATATTCTATTTGTATGCAACATATTCTCTTTGCATTCAAGATATTCTGTTTGCATGCAAGATATTCTGTTTGTATTCAAGATATTCTCTTTGCATGCAATATATTCTGTTTGTATGCAAGATATTCTCTTTGCATGCAAGATATTCTGTTTGTATGCAAGATATTCTGTTTGCACGCAAGATATTGTTTGTGTGCAAGATATTCTCTTTGCATGCACGATATTCTGTTTGTATGCAAGATATTCCATTTATATACAAGATATTCTGTTTGTATGCAAGATATCCTCTTTGCATGCAAGATATTCTGTTTGTATGCACGATATTCTGTTTGTATGCAAGATATTCTCTTTGCATGCAAGATATTCTGTTTGTATGCAAGATATTGTTTGTGTGCAAGATATTCTCTTTGTATGCAAGATATTCTATTTATATACAAGATATTCTGTTTGTATGCAAGATATTCTGTTTGTATGCAAGATATTCTCTTTGCATGCAAGATATTCTGTTTGTATCCAAGATATTCTCTTTGCATGCAAGATATTCTGTTTCTATGCAATATATTCTGTTTGTATGCAAGATATTCTCTTTGTATGCAAGATATTCTATTTATATACAAGATATTCTGCTTGTATGCAAGATATTCTGTTTGTATGCAAGATGTTCTCTTTGCATGCAAGATATTCTGTTTGTATGCAAGATATTCTCTTTGCATGCAAGATATTCTGTTTGTATGCAAGATATTCTGTTTGCATGCAAGGTATTCTGTTTGTATGCAAGATATTCTGTTTGCACGAAAGATATTGTTTTTGTGCAAGATATTCTGTTTGTATGCAAGATATTCTCTTTGCATACAAGATATTCTGCTTGTATGCAAGTTATTCTCTTTGCATGCAATAAATTCTGTTTGCATGCAAGATATTCTGTTTGTATGCAAGATATTCTCTTTGCATGGAAGATATTCTGTTTGTATGCAAGATATTCTGTTTGCTTGCAAGATATTCTGTTTGTATGCAAGATATTCTCTTTGCATACAAGATATTCTGCTTGTATGCAAGTTATTCTCTTTGCATGCAATAAATTCTGTTTGCATGCAAGATATTCTGTTTGTATGCAAGATATTCTCTTTGCATGGAAGATATTCTGTTTGTATGCAAGATATTCTGTTTGCATGCTAGATATTCTGTTTGTATGCACGATATTCTATTTGTATACAAGATATTCTCTTTGCATACAATATATTCTATTCTTAAGCTTGTTAAGGTACTCGGAAATTGAATTTCTAAACGGTTGATTATTAAAAACTTTATGAATATGTGTCGATTGCCTTACAATTTTGTGCCGTGAGGTCAGTATAGAACTAACAAAATGCAGCATTTGTAACATTAATTGCCCTATGAAGAAGAAAACGATCTATCTGCCACTTTTCGTTCTACAAACTTAAGTCATGCGTCAGTGTTATTGATCTGCTCAAGTATGCAAACATCCCATAATTAATTATCAGTTATATCTTGAAAATGCTTCATCAAACTGTCTTCGTGCAACTTCATTCTTCATTCCTTACCTCATAACTTTACGACAAAGTAATAAACAAATATTTTCCGGCTTCTTACTTTCCCAGCCTTGTTGATCGTCCCAAATCATACTACGGATCTGTCTTTCTACTTCTTGCTGATCCAATATTTTCACCCTTCCACGTCCCTAAATACCTCTTCCCGCTATTTCTTTCCCAAATAATTTCTTCGTCTTTAAGCTTATTTCTCAAATAATATTCCTTTCTTAAAAATATATGCCGCTTTGTATTTTCAGAATAATTCACCTAGGCTCCGGACTAATCTACTGACTCTCAGTGACCTACACAAGAAGCCAACACAACAGACTCTACTCCTTATTCTATTATCCTGTCATTTGCCTTAAACATAAAATTCTCCCTCGTACATAATGAATCGTAAAAACGCAAATAAAAATTTGTTAAATATTTATTCTGTGTTTCAAGGTCTTTGCAGTTGATTTGTTTTATAAAAACAACGAGGCCGGAAGAATTTTCTCCATAAATGGAATTTTGCCAAAACTGTTAATAAACAAAAAGGCAATGTTTAATTTGAAAGAGTACACCCAAGGACATGACTTGATAGATAAGGGTGAGACACAAATATGAATTTTGCAAAGTTGTTCCAGCTGATACGAAAAGCTGCTAGCAATATATTCAATGTATTGGCCTCTGTAGTAAAAAGATGTTAAGACCAAATTTAGTTCCTTATTATGATAACCTTTCCTTTAACTTCGTTCATATTTGTAAGATAATGAAAAAACGCATTTGAGAACCATTCCTGCATATATATGTATGCATTGTATTATATACTTCACTAAGTATTTGCTATATGTGCTATATAGATATAGTACAGTGGAAGCCCGTCGTATGGCCACTTCGTTAATGCGGCCATCTCGTTATTACGGCCACATTTGTTTGGCCCGGAAAAACGGCCATACATGGATTCATAAAAGACTCATTAATGTTGCCCCCATTAATACGGCCAACGGCCACATTTTGCGATCTCAAGCAGCAGGGTTCTTTATAATTCCACCCCGTTAATAAACTGTACTCAAATCAAAATAATCTCGTGTTTTGCAAAACAACTTTTCATTCTTGAAGTCGCTTGCTTCTTTTCTGCCCTGTTTGGTGGGTGGGCCTCACACAGAGATTATTACTAGTATCTAGAAGGCTTTCCAGAAGATTAACATATTTCTCTTGTCCTGTAAATCTGTAAACGCAAGGGACTTCCATGCGTATCCACCACCTCGATTTACAGCTTTTCCATCAATCTTGACGTCAAAGGACACCAATTTTTTTTAAAATCAAAAACATGATTTGGTGATTAAAGCCCACGAGCCAAGGACTTTTGTTTCGTTTTATTTGTGGGCTAGTTATTTAACATATTTTTATTCTATAACTGTACCTACATTTCCAGATTTATATTAAAGAGAACAGTTGTTTAGGATGTCACTATTAATTTCTATCCCTTAAACTCCAAAATTTGATCCTTCCTCAATGCATAAACAGTTGTCCACGTTTTGTCTGTATGGACGTCCTGTTTGGAAGATTTACCCTAAGCTCTATTTTCATTCTTTCAAGGTCATATCAAACGCAAATGCTGTGCCCATGTAATAAGTAGTAATTAATTCCGAATAAGGCTTCCTTCTATTGACAAATATCAATTTAAGTGGTCACGACTTTCTTTGATTTCTGTCTCCACATTCGTTGCATCAAAATCAGGCTTGCATCAAGGTAGTATTCAGCAACAGAGTAGTAAAGTATGACGTCATGAAACATCTATTTAAAGAAATTTCATGAAACGTCTATTTAAAGAAATTATGCGTTTTGATCATGGATTCTCATACAAGGCAGAAAAATTTAACAAATTTGTCAAATTGCATCTCAATATGACTAAAGATACCTGAGATATGGCAACTGGAATATTTAAGATTTCCTGCAGAAGCCATTGTATTATCCGACACAAAATGGCAAGGCTATAGTAAGGCTTTTTGACCAAATTGGTAAAATTTGACAGATACAAAAACGAGCTCCAAATCGTACTAATATGCTTTGCAAACATGTATAAGTATGTTTTACTTTAAAGTAAAGGGATTTAGTTCATAAAAGTACAGGAAAATGAATGTCACTTGTAGGGCCTGAAGTGCTTGGTCCATTACATCATGAATTAGGCATAAAATACAGTGCTTTGATTGGGTATGAACTATCGATTTGCCATATCTCTGACAATTTTTTATTTGTTTATAGATATAGTTATTTAAGACTATTTGAAGATGCATTTTCGCAATATGTGGTTCAAATTCATAAATTCCAAAAATAGTTTTTTTATGACTTTAGTACTCTGTTACTAAGAGACTAACATCAAAACTTTGCTTCAAGTATGATAGGGGTGAAGAATTCGCGTCAAGGATAAGACTGAGTACAAAATTTACACCAAGAATGAAAAGGGGTACCAATTTTGCATCAAGAACAAGAAAGGTGTATAACTTGCATCAAGGACAGGAACTGTGGAAAACTTGCATCAAGGACGAGAAAGGCTATTAATTTGTATCAAGGGCTGGAATCAGTGAGAAACGTATATACAGGACGATGATATTGCTCTCTTTTCATCACGATTGGAAGGATCTGGACCCAATTTACCTTTCCCTTTCAAGTTATGTTTCGATAATCGTTTGACCATCTGAGAGTAGCATGCCGCTTCTTGGCGAACCCAACTTAACGTAATATTATGGTAACTGATGTAAGAACGATGGATTTCTCCTCTTTTTCTTAAACCGTTTCTCTTAAAGCTAAAAAGTATATTATTACATGCAAAAAAGAGCTAATATTACAGGGTCTTATACAGGAATTACTCTAGGACGCCGCGACTTTTTGTTAAACGCATTTGGCGCGAAATTAGAGCCACGGTTTGAAAACGAACGTACGCGTAACTTCTGAGGTGCCAATAGAACGCAATATTGACCAACCATTTTGAGTTTCTCTGTCCAATATAACGCTTGTTGGATTTTGCTGCTTTGAGGTCAAGTGGAATTTTATAAAGAAATATATGTATTGTCGAAAGAAATTTCGGCAAAGTTATTTGGATGTTTAGGCTGGCGTTAATTTGAGGTCTCAAACCGATATACCCGCATAAATATTGCTCTTACCATTAGGTACTTGCCATAGTAACAAAAGGTCAAGACTCTAGCCTTCCCTAAAATCTTCTAAATTGCCTCTTGGTTAAATATGGCAGGAAGTTATGAGCTTGATAAAGTCTTTCTGTGGCTCTCAAATGCTAAGATTTCCGGATATCACTAAGTGATATGGTCCATGTATGAGATACTAGTACGAGAGTAAGATTTCTTTCTATATATTCGCATGTTTATGTAAGATACACAATCAGAGGTAATGTCCATTCAATAGAAGCTTAATCTTTTAAGCTAAAAGCTGTCTTTCTCGTTTATTTTCACAAAGTGAGTTTCTCATCGATGACTAAGACAAGTGTTCGGCACAAGTTCGTTAAGTCTTATTTTTATTTCTTTTGTAATAAACCCTCATCAAACTGTCATTATATTTGTTCTCACTAGTTTGAGAAAGTTTAATTTTGCTTGATAGCAACGGAACAAATTTTTCTGGAGTAAACAAAAAGACACGTCCTCTATGATTTGCATTTAAATCTTTAAAGTTTAAGCTCGAGGGCTTTTAAGTCCATTGAGCGGATTCTATTAAAATTTATTCAGCCCGATTGTTCTCCGATACTTTACACGTAAATCAACTTCAAAATGATATTTAAACCTTGCTTAACGTCTATTTAGATATATTTTGAGTTTGACTTTCATCGGGTAGGTCGACTGAATAAACATTGTACTGGACTCAAAGATCTGTTATATCCTCGATATTACTAAAAACTGGAGTAAGCATGGAAATTCTCTTCGTTGTCTTTTCATTGATGGTTCTTTTTGGAGAAGGAAAGGACACTTCTACTTCGCTTCAGATAAGGAATATTAACACCCAGCCTTGCGATAAAAGATGTCAGGAGCTCAAGAAATTAAAAGAGAGTATTCGTCTGGGTGATGAGCCAGAGTTGAGTAATAACTTCCAGTCGAGCGCAAATGGACAAGACGATTTGAAAAAACGAGGAGTAGATTGCGATGAAAGATGTCAACAACTTAAAAAACTGCAACAAAGTTTACAAGGAAGATATGATTATAACAGCGACGAAGAGATAAAACAAGGGGAAGCAGCTAAGGAAGATAAACGAGGTGTAGATTGCGATGAAAGATGTCAACAACTAAAAAAATTGCAACAAAGTTTACAGGGAAGATATGATTATTACAGCGACGAAGAGATGAAACAAGGGGAAGCAGCTAAGGAAGATAAACGAGGTGTAGACTGCGATGAAAGATGTCAACAACTTAAAAAACTGCAACAAAGTTTACAAGGAAGATATGATTATTACAGCGACGAAGAGATAAAACAAGGGGAAGCAGCTAAGGAAGATAAACGAGGTGTAGACTGCGATGAAAGATGTCAACAACTAAAAAAATTGCAACAAAGTTTACAGGAAAGATATGATCATTACAGCGACGAAGAGATGAAACAAGGGGAAGCAGCTAAGGAAGATAAACGAGGTGTAGATTGCGATGAAAGATGTCAACAACTAAAAAAATTGCAACAAAGTTTACAGGGAAGATATGATTATTACAGCGACGAAGAGATGAAACAAGGGGAAGCAGCTAAGGAAGATAAACGAGGTGTAGACTGCGATGAAAGATGTCAACAACTTAAAAAACTGCAACAAAGTTTACAAGGAAGATATGATTATTACAGCGACGAAGAGATAAAACAAGGGGAAGCAGCTAAGGAAGATAAACGAGGTGTAGACTGCGATGAAAGATGTCAACAACTAAAAAAATTGCAACAAAGTTTACAAGGAGAAACTGGTTTCATAAATGATGATATGGTAACTACAGTGAAAGGTGCTGAGGACCAACAGGGAGGAGTTGAATGTGATGAGAGATGTGAGCAGCTAAAAAAACTGCAGAAAAGTCTACAGGGAGGGAACGGTTTCAGAAACGATGAATTGATTGCACAGGAGGAAGTATCTAAGGACGAGAAACGAGGTGTAGAATGTGATGAAAGGTGTCAGGAACTCAGAAAACTACAGCAAAGTTTGAGAGGAGGAACTGGTTCTAGAGCAGATGTAGTGATTGTGCAGAATGAAGTATCTAAGGACGAGAAACGAGGTGTAGAATGTGATGAAAGGTGTCAGGAACTCCGAAAACTACAGCAAAGTTTGAGAGGAGGAACTGGTTCTAGAGCAGATGAAGTGATTGTGCAGGAGGAAGTATCTAAGGACGAGAAACGAGGTGTAGAATGTGATGAAAGGTGTCAGGAACTCAAAAAACTACAGCAAAGTTTGAGAGGAGGAACTGGTTCTAGAGCAGATGAAGTGATTGTACAGAAGGAAGTATCCAAGGACGAGAAACGAGGTGTAGAATGTGATGAAAGGTGTCAGGAACTCCGAAAACTACAGCAAAGTTTGAGAGGAGGAACTGGTTCTAGAGCAGATGAAGTGATTGTGCAGGAGGAAGTATCTAAGGACGAGAAACGAGGTGTAGAATGTGATGAAAGGTGTCAGGAACTCAAAAAACTACAGCAAAGTTTGAGAGGAGGAACTGGGTCTAGTGCAGATCAAGCGATTGAGCAAGAAGATAATGTTGAGGATATAAAAAGCAGGGTAGCTTGTGATGAGGGTTGTCTGAGATTGAGAAGATTGCAGGGAACTGTTAAGGCTCGATTTCAAGCTCGTCATGATGAGCTAACCAACAATAATGATAACAACGTAAAAAGAGGTATTCCGTGCGATAGACGATGCCAACAACTCAAGCAGTTACAGCAGGCTATGCGAGGAACCCATAGACGACATAAAATACACGACAAACGTAACTTTAAACCAGTCGAAAAGCAATTTGGTACGTGGGAGGAATTAAATGGGAAAGCTGAAATGTTGGACTATCCATTGATCCAAAACCAAGTTAATTGCAGTCCAAGATGTCAATACCTTCGAAAACTTCAACAGGAACTTAAAAAACGACCAGCAGGGTTTGACACACCAAGTATTATTGCATCACCGCTTGGTGCAACAAATCAAATTGAACAATCCACAGCTTCGTTGCATAGGAAGAGAGAAGTAGAATGTGATAGAAGGTGCCAGCAACTTAGAAAACTACAAGAATCATTACTGAATCGCATGCAGAAGAAGAAGAGGGATGCTGATAGTGATGCCACTGAGCAGTATGCAAGGTCTCTGTGATGAACATTGTCGTTATCTTCGTCACTTTCGATGAAAATTGCAAGCTCCAGACAGGGACTAATGATTTATATCTGTACGACAGAGCATATTCGTAATATTACCTCACTAATACTGTGTATATTAAAATCGAAGACAACATTTGACATGTAGAATATTGATATATCATATACAAAGGAAATATTATTGGAAAAGCAAGAACTCTCTTTCGCACGTCACTTAGTAACTAGATTTGCAGCAGACTCATGACAACGTTTATCCAAACATACCTTCTATATAACTGAATAGCATAAAACGTTTGACGTAGCGATTATAGTTTGAGCTTCATTCCTCAATATCGTGTTTAGGTAGTTACAATTATTAGCTTTGAGTATGTTTAGTTAAGATATCGATCAACTATTTATTTGACAGTGTGTGTTGTTACTATATTAGTGTACAACAAGGACTCCGAAGTTATCAAAGACGCAGTCGAAAATTATGCCTTGTCAACGCTAAAGACGGGGAATTATCTCCGCCGGTTTTCGTTTGTTAATATTCTGAATCTGTCATAAGCATAATACAGAATATTCATATCATAACCTGAGTCCCCTCCTTTTAAATTTCATCGGCGCTGCCCGTTAGGTAAAACTAGACAACGTGGTGTCAAAAAATTAATATTATTCTCTAATAGTGATCGCAAGCATCTTCATATTAATGAGTTCTGCCTCTAATGAAGTGTTTTAGGAGGCCTTGTAGAAAGACAAAAAGCTGTAATCGTTTGACAATATATAGTTTGATAAGCTCTTCATTGTCATGGGCTTCGAGACGCAACCCGTCATTTAAGGTGCTGTTTAGGTAAACACAAAAAGACCCAGTCTTACCGGCGGACGGATGAAAAGTTCATTATTTACGCACTTAAACTTTGACATCATATTTTGTCACGAATTATCGTATTATACTACTACGATTGCCATTAATGTGCTTATCAATTACTGTGGTAAATGTAAGGGAATATCCGTGTTTTAGTTGTACTTTTAGATTTGAGCTTTGGAAATGTAAGGAAGCGACTGCAGTTTTAGATGCAAATGTACTTTTCTATTTGATGGGGTCTTTACACTGAAAATTGTGTTAAAATGTTTTCCTGCCAACAGTACGTAGTCTTAGCTACCCTTAGTCCCTCATTAACACCTCCTCATTTACTCCCGAATTGCTCCTTCTGTTCTCTCTCTCTCTATCCAGTGACCAGAGGTCGTTGGGTCACAACATTGCAGCCAGCCACTTTTCTTCTCCTTTCAACAATGTCTTCTGCTACCCGTAGTGACTCCTGCTCCATCAGTCCAGTCCATTAGATGATGTTGTCCATCCACTTCTTCTTAGGTTGCCCCTTTCCTCCTCGTACGGTAACATGTGCAACTGTTTTTGACAGCTCCGCGCTTCGGGTCACGTAGGCAAACCACTGTAGTTTTGCGCTTGTGCACAATGGTGCGGAAGTCATCATCGGGACCAATAGCTTGGCTAACATATCGACGGACTTCCATGGTGGTTACATGGTCTCGATATGAAAGAACAAGTTATCTCCGGTAGCACTTCATTTCT
Organism: Chironex yamaguchii; assembly: GCA_024741275.1. Lineage (NCBI taxonomy): Eukaryota > Metazoa > Cnidaria > Cubozoa > Chirodropida > Chirodropidae > Chironex > Chironex yamaguchii. The sequence goes on from JANTCA010077826.1 coordinate 26,744, forward strand.
AGTGCGGCTTTGCGCTGTTGTAATTCGGCTGTCAAAGTCCAATTACTGGCATCCATGCAAGAAGATGGAAAGGATCAAATCTCTGAGGAGTCGCATCTTTGACTTGGTTTGGATATTTTTTTTGTTCGTCCTGATGATGTGCAGCCTGCTCATTGCACTTAAGCTGTGGGCGATGCGGGATAGTACTTCCTTTCTAGATCCACCGCCATCCACAATAGAGCCCAAATATTTGAAACGTGGCATGATTGATCTTAATAGGAGCTTGGAAGACGTTGACATTATTGGTCATGACTTTTATCCACGTTATCTCCACGTTATCTCCACGTTGATCACCTGAAGCAGCTTTGCCTGTGCTGGTGACAAGCTTTTGCATGTCGTTTTTGTTTCCTGCCAGGGCATCAATGTTGTTGGCAAAGGGAAGGTTTGAAATGGTTCTACTACAAATGCTCACAGAGCAAGGATGATCGTCCAGGGCTTCAGTCATAATTCCTTGAAGAAATGTGAAGAGTGCTGGAGAGAGTAGTCACCCCTGTCTCACGCCAGCTGATGTTCTAAACCATTCTACTATTGACCCGTTCAGTAGTTCAATGATGGCTTCTGCTTGTGGTTGAAGCCAGTTGAGGATTATTTGAAGTGGTACCGTCTGTCGCAAGCAGCGGGTAGGATAGCTATCTGTCATTGCTATACAATGCTCGAATGCAGCAGAAAGCGGCTCTGATGTTCTCGTGTATGAAAACATCCTCAGCTTGCTGGGTTAGTCTATTCAACCAAGCTTCTTTATCCCGACAGATGCTGCGACGTTTGTTTTGGTACAGAGCACGGTAGTCAGCCAGACGTCCTCAAACCTTGCCTTACGACATTCCTCAACCAACTGAAGAGATCGATCTAAGATCCATGGCTTGCTACGGGCAGGCGGTCCAGTGACCCCAGTGGCACTCGATGTAAGACCAGGACTGAGCAGTGCGCAGATCTGTAGCTGCGGACAATCTCAGGAGGCTGTAACCATCGTCACTTGCCACTCCAGCTAAAAGCGGTCCTATGTCACGTATGAAACCAGTGTGATCAGTGCCAATGGTTGCATTGAAATTGCCCAGCACAATAGTGAAATCATACTTGGAGGTCCGCTACAGTTAATGTTGTAGGCGATCATGGAAAATATCCCTGTCGGAATCATCAGCTGATACAGTTGGAGCATAGCAACTACGTACAGAGACAAATCCACAAGTGTGATGTAGTCTGGCGTAGATGAGCCGGGGCCCAGAGGCTTCCAGACGACTAGAGAGGAGGCAACCTAGTGTAGAGCGATTGAAACGTCATGAATATGTAATGAGCCCTCCAGAGCAGTCTGTACTCTCTAGCATCTGTCTCTCTTAAATCCAGCCGTCGGACCTCCTGTAGACCCGTCACCACGATGTTTAAGCGCAGAAGCTCGGCGCTCAGAAAGGTGAGGCGTCCCAGACCATTTAATGTCAGAATGTACAAGGAAGCCTGCCTCTGATGTGGAAGGTCTTGACAAGAACAACTGCAGATGAGGTGTACACCTATTTAGACAGTGGAAGCTGTCATTGACATCCAATGAAAAAAACCTTGGTGACGTTGATGTGAAGAGGGAGATATTTCAGGGTGATAGTTTATCACCATTTCTGTTTGTATTGAGCATGATTCCACTATCATTTGTTCTCAGGAAGGTCAATGCATGTTATGAATGGGGAAAGAAAGAACACAAATTTAATCATCTTCTTTCATGGATTATTTAAAGCTATTTGGTAAAAAAGCGGAACAAATAGATTCTCTTGTGAACACCATAGCAGTAAGCTAGGAAGTTGCTAAACATACAGAAAAGCGTGCCAAATCGTTCTCAGATGGTGAATTCATAAAGCAATGTCTTACCAAAGTGACAGAAAAAATTTGCCTGGAAAAAAGTACCGGACTTCAACAACACAAGATTGTCCTAAGATATACAGTGTCGCAGTAAATTGAGGACTTGTCAGCAAACTTGAAAGATCACGTCAGAGAGAGAAAGCGTGTGCTTTTTATTCAATTGCTCGAGATGAGAGCACAGATGCAACAGACTCTGCACAGCTGTTGCAGGGAATTGACGTAAAATTTTGCTCTATAGAGCTGCTTGATATGATGGGCCTAAAAGGCGAAACAACGGGCAAAGATATTTTTTAAGCTTTGTCCGATGAAGTTGAAAAGATGGGACTGAAATGGGACAAGCTCTGTGGAATAACAACGGATGGAGCTCCATCTATGGCAGACGCATGCATAGGAGTGACATCGATGCTGAGCACCAATGTAAAGGAGTAATTCGATCTAGAGGACTGTATCACAGAGAATTTCAAGCTTTTCTAGCTGATATAGATGTTGAATACGGTGATGTACTCTACCACTCTAATACACACTGGCTCAGCTGCGGATCTGTGCTGCAACACTTTTATTTACTAAGATAGAAGATTGATCAGTTTTTGAAAGAGAAGGGCCAACCTCTTTGTGAGTTCAATGACCCTCTATGGCTGGCTGACCTAGTATTCTTAGTAGATCTTACTCATCATCTCAATGCCCTGAACAAGAGCCCCATGGTAAAGAACAGCTGGTGTCACACCTGTAAAGCTCTGCCTGTTTGAGACACAACTGCAAATCTTGCACTCTTCACCATGCGGTCTGAAATCAAGTCTTCTTTTCCAAAGGTCGCCTTTTGTGCTAAAAAGGAGAAATATGTATCCGTCATTGCATCTCTTGTAACAGAATTCAACCAGTGTTTTCAAGATTTTGCTGCCATTGAGAAAGAAATCGATGTTCTCGATCCCCTTCCTGATTGATGCGGAAGAGAGTTTGCAGTTAGAGCTTATCGAAATGCAGTGCGATGATTCTCTAAAGAGTCAACGTCTATCCTTTCCTAACTTCTATCAGAGTGCAATGCAACACAAAAAGAATGATGAGCCTTTTCGGCTCTACACACATTTGTGAACAAACGTTTTTCTCTTAAATATAAGCAAAAGCAGACTAAGAACTAGAATGACAGATAGCAATCTCTTCGTGTCACAACCACTTAACTTTCTCCTGACCTTTCAGCCATCCTTCAGTAAAAGCCCAACATCACTGCTCCCACTGAGGACAACGTTTTTCAAATTACAGACGTAAATGGATTTCTAGTTATAGAGTTAACATATCTTAAGTTTGGAAATATACACTGTATTTGCATGTCAATATGTTTCCTGTAGTGTGTGACCCGGCCAGAGTTAATTTCTTTCCATTTGACCTTCACTAAGAAAATTTGAAAGCTTCTGGTTTAGACAGAACACCACTAAAGGCAATGACAATGCATGGGGCATTTCATCTTAAGAGTGACGTGGACAGGTTGTTCTTGAAGAGGTGTGAAGGAGGCTGAGGTATATGAACAGCATAGAACATTTTTTTAAAGGAGAGGAAAATAGTTTATACATAATTAATTCAACACAAAATGTAATTCAGGTAGTTAGCAAATCAGAGATCATTGTGAAAGAAGGTACCATCAGTAAATTTGAATTTAAGCAACAGAAAGCCGAGCAAAAAAATGGACACAAAAAATGATGCATGAACAGTTTATCAGGGAAATGCCAGAGAAGGTAGATAAGGAAAACCACTGGTTAGTGAGAATGATTTATAGATTGAGACAGAAGTATTGTTATGTGCTGCGCAGGAACAGGCGATCAGAACACATTATGTTAAACATCATATTGAAAAGGTAGTGAAAATCCGTTTTATAGAATGTGTGGGAAGAGAGGAGAACGTGTGCAACACATAATAAGCGAATATGAGAAAGAAAACAAGAGACGCTATGATAATGTAGCAAAGAAAATTCACAGTGATTGAAAGTGCAGTGTTCGGAATCTGAAGTTCGCCTCAGACACTAAATTTTGACAGAAATTGAAGTAGCGAAGTCTATTGTTTATTTTGCAGTGTTAGAGTTCGAATTTCATTTAAATGAGATTTACTCTTTGTGTAAGTGGCCATGTTCTTAGTCTTCCGCAAGTCATTATTTGGTATGTTTTACATTCGAAAATAGTGCTGGGAGTGAATAAGGCAGTATTTTACGCTATTTCGTTTGCTTAGATTAGGTGTAAGAAAAATGTGTAAGAAAAATGCGTTAGAACATAAGGCAAAGTGGTATGGACATAATCCAGAAGGAATTGCAGAGAATAAGAGTTAGATTGGGATATGAATATACATTGTGACAATGTAATAGAAGCAAGAAGGCCAGACATTGTTATAAATGACAAGAAAGAAAAAACTGTATGGACATAGATATTGCTGTACCTGCAGATGGAAGAGTACATGAAAGGAAAGAGAAAAGATAGGGAAATATCGGGACTTTAGGAGGGAAATTGAAATACTGTGGTAATTGAGAAGGATCCAAGTTGTTTTCGTAGTTGTATGCGCCCTTACAAGTATGACTAAAGAATTTGACACATGGATCGAAAAACTGGATTTGCCAGTTGATGTGGGACATGTTCAAAAAACGTCTTTGTTGGGAACATCTAAAATTCTAAGGAAATTTCTGGAGATATAAGCTTGGAATTTCCTGTCAGTCCTTGTTCATTTGTTATGATCCACGTAATAGGAGTAACGACGGCAATTTCAACAGCCAAAGCATAAGCTGAAACAATAATAATGATAATAATAAAGTAATAGCAGTAATTAGAAGTACTCCGAAGGTGCAAATCTCCATCAAGCCAAAAAGGATATTGAAATGACTTGGAGTAAAAGACGTCATGTTAGCAGTGGTTTTCCCCAACAACGGTTTCTTCGCTAATTGTGGTTTCATGAAGATATCATTACAAAAATATGGGATGTTCCAATAGGCGCCATAGTAACTGGGTTATCCCCATGAAGACCTCTTCCTAGGTGTGGTTTTATGAAGAATCCAGAAGTTGATCTTAATAGTATCAGGACCTTCACCCACCTAGGCTCCGTCATCTGCAGCAAACATGTCTCTGCCTCAGATGAAATTAGCCCCCTTATTGCAGAGGTTTCTGCAACGTTCAGCCATATGAAGAGGCATGTGTTCCAATGGAATGACCTATCAATCCCCCTCAAACTTAGGATCTTTAACACATTTATCCTGTCGATCCTCCCCTACGCCGCGGAGACATGGGCGCTCGCCCCAAAAGATGTCTAGCTTTTAGAGGTCTTTCAGGCATTTCCTGGCTGCAACGCCTTCGCAATTCCCATATCCGCTTCCTCTGCTGCCAGCAGCCAACTATTGAGGCCGCCATAAAATCCCGTCCACTTCACTAGCTTGGTCACGTCGTCCGTATGCTCCCTCACCACCTGTGTGGATCTCTTTGGAGATACCCTAGTCCACCTGGTTGGATATGCACCAGAAATGCCCCCAAATCGACCCGGGACAATCTCATTGCAAAAGGACCTTGATTCCTCAAGGCATCCTGTCAACTGGAGTAACAGTAGGAACAGAATTATCTCGGATATCGCGGCGGAAAGAGTGCACTAGCAAAAGATCGTGTAGGGGCTGGCCACAGCATTTATCCAATTTTTGTCCTCGTACAGCTACTTGCTTTCATAGTAAAAAAAGATTTTGTAAATAGAGCTCACCTGAGAAACTACAAGGTAAAATTGGAATAAAACATTCTCCTTCTTGTAAATTCAAATTTATTAGGACAATAGTAAGAAGGAGAAATAAACATACAGAAGTGATATCTACCTTAGCATTTGTTAAACTAATAGGCCTCTGACAGACAGGGGTGTAAAGCAGATGACCGACTATTTCTCAGAAACGTCTCCTTAAGTCTTGCTAAGATATTTTCCAAAATAACCACTGATGTTGCGGCTATCAATTTGGCAGAGCAGCGTACTTATCCCCAGCCCCCTTGAGCTGTACACTTATGCCTTTCAAAAATCGACCAAAAAGTAGATAAATATTATGTGCTCAGGGACTTATTTACCGGGGGGGGCAGGGGCATTGTCCCACACTTTTTTTGTAAAGTGAACATTTTCAAAAACTCTATGTTAACAATTGTCAGCTATAAATAAACTTTGCGTCATGGAATTAATTACTAACCGCGTGCCACGTCTCCAGTGGGTTAGCTGGTTTCCACGTCCTGTTTTGCAACAGTGCTTCTGGTTTAAGCGTTACTAATTGAGGAGGTAACTGACGAACCTAGCTTTTGGCGGACATTTTGCCCCTTTCCCCAAAGACCGACTGCGGATCTGAATGGTAATGAGTTAATCATGGCATAGAAAATAAACAAAACCTCGATAATTGACATGACGTCGTGATAAGAGTATGCCCATGTGTCAAAAGACTGAACTCCAATACAGAACAGGACGATGAGTAGAATGATAATGACTTTTGATGATGGTTATGACTTCTTATGATGATGATCATGATAATAATAATGGCGATGCTAATAACAATGATGATGATGGAAACTAATGATGACGTTGTTTTGTTGGTGGTGGTAATAATGACGATGACGATTTATGATGATTATAATGATGATAATGATTGATTAGTGATAACAATAATGATAATGATGATTGATTAATTATGATCATAATGATAATGATGGTGATGCTAATGATAATGATGATGATGAAGACGGAAGCTAATAATAATGACGGAGTTTTTGGAAAGCGACAATTCGCTCAGCGTTATCCTGTAAAATGTTGTTGTCTGCTATTTATTACAATTGAAAGGTAGGTTAGCTCCCCTGGTAGATTAGAATTTAAACTGGCACTGTTTACAAAAACATTTCTAGCTATCCACTCCAGAAGTGCTCACAATATACATTTACTTTAACGTAAAGTCTGACATTTATAAATGGGAATGCAACGATGACAGATGCAGAGGAAACGACAATCAATCCTTGACGTCCTCTGTCAACTCTTCAGTTGTTTCATTTTCAAGCAGAGGCCGATAGAGAGTGCCGTACATTGCGTCGTCAAACGGAAGCTTCTACAAAAGACAATGATAAAGGTGCCTTTTAACAGCTTGCAATACATGACAATGACAAAATAGATTGAGTTCTTTGAAAAATTACCTGCACATTTAAAATTGGACCACAATAACAAGAATGTGCGTAGGTGCTACTTTACACATTTTCACAATCACAATGAACGCTAAAGATAAATGCGTAGCAGTAGCTGCATTGCTATTACTAGTAAAGCTAGTACCAATGCTGTCAAATAATAAAGGAAGAATAATTTATTTGTTGATGTAAGTATTTAAGTTTCAAAGTCTTAATTAATGGCATCAAACTTAACTATGATTAACTGATCACCCAAGCTATAGATGGGTGGGAAAATGTTTGGTCAAGCTTCTTGACAAATGTTAGCCAACTCCAAAAGTGCAGACATCTGTGAGGACATTAACTAAATGCCTCCCTATCTGTTCTTGGCAACAGTAGAAAAAAAAGAGAACCCATCACTTTCTATGAAAGAGAAAGATATTCCAATCTGTCTTATTTACATGACCTTCTGCCTTACAAATCTCCCCTTTTCTACACCCCATCCCACTCCACCCCCCCTCTTACGTTTCAACGTTTCAGCGTTCGCAACTTTTAAACTCTCTCTTGTCCGAGGAAATTACTTGCCAGTTGCCCTCTTTTATTCTTAGTCATAAGTACATTGATTTTTGTTTATTAAAGTTCACTAGCAGGATAGGAGTTGTAATTTACGAGAGAATTGAAAATTTTTGATTATTGATAAATCTTGAATGTAACTTTTTCAGCAAAGAGGGTTGTTTTCGCTACTTATGACATTAATGTTACTTGTTGATGACGATAATGATAACGATGATGACAATGATAAAGGTGATTATCACGATAGTCATAATGATGATGATGAAGATGATGTTTATGATAAAGGTAATGACGATGATGAGATGATGACAATGATAAAGGTAATGATGATGATAAAGATGATAATCACGATAAAGATGTTCATGATAAAGATGATGATAATGATAAAGTTATGACGATGATACTGATTATTATGATAAAGGTTATGTAATGATTAGTGGATGTATTGAATGACGATGTAGAGTACAAACGGAAAAAATGCTGAGATATGAAATTGATATCCTCTTAGCGAAGGATACAGACGTTTCATAGTGGTATCCCTATACCTGGTTACTCATATCATACTCATATCCTACCTGGTTAGGCTCAAAGTAAGTCGACATTCCGTTATAAAGCTCCCTCCCTCCATCGTTTTTCTTCTTCAAATTGGTTATATATATACCTCCGGATACCAGACAAATACCTGAATATTAGGTAGAAGATAAACGAAGTATATACGAGGCATTCACAATAATGCAAGGTATGCTTTCAATGTTGGCTGTCTAATATCCGAATATTTTATTTTGTTTGCCTTCTTTTGCGCACAATTTTCCCTTTTCTCTATTTCCTTCTCTTTTTTCTGTCACCTTCTCGTTTTCTTCTGCCTTTGTCTGCTCTTTTCTGCCGTTGTCTTTATCAGTCTTACAGACGGCTAATTTTATAGAAATACTCTTAACGTTCTGTCTTAAACATCTAGCTTGTGAATAATTGTTCTTTTCCTCGAGAGGCAAAGGAAAAAAAGTTCTCTAATTCACAAATTCACTACAAATCCTTTACATTCTAAACACACTTTGGTAATGACCCCCGTCATGGAACCATTTGCCTGCAAAGACCATTAACTTCGTAGTAACCGAGTTGTTGACATGACAGCTGCTTGCTGCTTCTATTTTAATGAAATTGCAAGAACTCCATATTATTCCTTTCCTCTATCCCTATATGCATACCCCCCATCCCAATCCATACCCCCACAAGTTTTAATGCCGAAAGTTCCAAATCCTCCTCCTGGTTCGCTTTCGACCCTTTGAATGTCAAAACGTTTCGTTTGCTAATATAGCCCTGTCTCTTTAGTAAGAAAAATGCTCTCGTGCATGAACTCTAAATCGAGTTAACTACCCCATAATCCGTCTCCATTTATGTTCTTTCTGTTGTAGGTTTGGGTAGATCATTTAGCCTTGTACTCTCTAGATATTACTACACTTAACTGTACCATGCTATATCATGCTACATTAAAATATGCTATGCTATGCTATGCTACACTGCACTACATTATTCTTAAGTTTACTAATACAAATACTTGGCAACCCTACTGTGTCCAAAAATACCCTTAATTCTGTAATGAACAGACAAATAGCAATTTTTTGAGATATTTAAGATATCTAACTACGTTAACTTTATTTTTACTAAACGAATTGATAACAAATTGAATTGATTTGGGTACCTGCAAGTTCAATAGCAACCATCCAGCGGTTGACAGTAATGGCATCACTGAGGTACAACCAATCTGTAATTAATGCCAACATTGGTACTGCAATCAAATACTGATTTGCTGCAGAGGCACCTGCAGAAAATAGATGGTATCTTTTATTAAAAAAAGGAAAATACGATATAGATAGGAAGATGGATAGATAGATAGATAGATAGATAGATAGATAGATAGATAGATAGATAGATAGATAGATAGATAGATAGATA
>JANTCA010077827.1:0-14855 GCA_024741275.1 Chironex yamaguchii
CCCCCCCCCCCCCCCCCCCCCCCCCCCCCACAGGGATGAGCATACTGACTACAATGCTTAATTACTTTAAAACATTTGAAAGGTCTTTCTCCAATTTTGATTACAGCTAAACCACGAAGGTTGTCTAGGACGTCATAAGCCAAAAATTAGTAGATTACGATTTTCCTCTTCGAAGGAGCCTTTAAATTACAATTAGTAAAAACTAAACTACTTGTTCTATACGTACCTACGTTGAAGTGGTCCAATGTGGTGTGCTATGATACGTTAGCGTGATGGGTTGTTACTCGGTACTGTGGTGAAGCACTGTGGTGGTGAAACCGTATATAATGTAGTCGTACACTGCAACAGTGCACTCTCATGATCCACTGCAGTAATGAACTGAAGATGTATAATGTATTGATGCACTGTAGTCTTCAACCAAGAAAAAAAAGTCATTTATGCCTAGGCATGGCAATACTTACCTCTCGAAATCCAGGATCACAGGTTCGTATGACATTCAAATATGACGGCATCAGCTAGACAAAAAAATTTAGGGATGAAGTTGTCACAACATCTGCTTTCACTATTACTCTACAGTTTAGAGTACGTATTAGTGTTAGCTCTGTATGCGAAATGTGTTTGGTTTCATTCCCCTGCCACGTCATACTAAACTTTTAACATTGCACATAAGAACATAACAAGCATCTGTGGGACAGATTATGTGTGAACCACATGGTATTATCAGAGGGTCAGTCCCGTACTGTGTCTGAATGAGGTTATTCTCACTGAGCTTGATGGAAAGTGACAAATGCGTGCTGATGATCACAATTGACCTAAAACTACTAACAATTTAAATAGGAAGAAGCAGGCACGAGGCCAAACACCTTCATTTATTATTAACATGCCATTCTTGTATTCGAAGCAGCTGATTAAGCAACAGCAGTAATCAATGATTATTGCCATATTTAATAATGAAAATTGACAAGCGACCTCTAAACATGCATCGTTCCAGGGGTAACCCCTTAATGTATTTTTCAATACTGTATATTCTAATTTAAAGCATTCTATATTGCTTAAGTTCTTTGTTTACTCCACAATGAAAAACAGTGCCTTTGTAGATGCTAGTAATGAAGATTATCAAGAAATTAGCCTGAATATTATGATTTTCTGGAAACTAAAGCATAAAGAGTGATGTATACTTTGCAATAGTGGCAAGTGAAATTTAATACCAGTCAAACCCATGTGGCTTCCGGGGATCAAAAAAATAGACCCAACGTATCCTCTGCGTGTCGTATAAGCCAACTAGGAAGGGCATCCAGCTGCTGAGGAGCTTGCCGAATTATAAAGCCAAAGACATGTAGAGGGTATAACCCACCAGATTGGCCGAAACCCGGGGCAAAAACGACCACCGTCATTGATGATGCTAAGCAGTGTGGTGATGGAAACTCTAGACAAATTGTTTCTGCTCTGGCGACCCCTGACTTAGAGATGAAGCAGAGAGCAAAACAAGAAGAATAGTGCCAAATGAAAAAGGCAAATTTAACAAAATGCACGTCATGCACGTCGTGAGTGAGAGGGTGACATTCGCCCCGGATGGAGAAATAGTTTACTTGCATCCCCGGGCAGAGGAACGGGGTGTCAATATTTTCATGAACTCATGCATGAACGTAATCACTAGATTATCAAATCACAAACATTCAAATTATTATGCATGAACGTAATCACTAGATTATCAAATAACAAACATTCAAATTATCATGCATGAACGTAATCACTAGACTATCAAATAACAAACATTCAAATTATCATGCATGAAAGTAATCACTAGATTATCAAATCACAAACATTCAAATTATCATGCATGAACGTAATCACTAGATTATCAAATAACAAACATTCAAATTATCATGCATGAACGTAATCACTAGATTATCAAATCACAAACATTCAAATTATTTAATGCCTACCTGAGGAAGATACTGAACTCCTTTCATGCCAAGGCTGTTGAATATAAACTGCACGGCCTTTGTCAAGACAAAGAGTGACACAGTGTAAAATACAGTCACAACGAGTACCAACACAAAATACTTTTTTAGATAAAGTAAAAGCTTTTTTTCAGAGCCGCCGTGATATAGTGCATAAGACAACGATCTTGCCAGTCAGAGTTTGCGAGTTCGAGCCAGCGCCATCACAAACAAAAAAAATATATTGGTGAGAGACGGTAACGGGAGTCCACTCTCATCAAAAGCTCACTTCCTAATAAAATTCCCTAACCCTGGTATGGGAATCAGCTACGCTCGATAACCAGTATATTAAAAATAAAAACTAAAAAACCCCAGCTTTTACACGCCCTGTTTTACTTTTTATCAACAGGAATAAGATGCCGCGCTTCGAAGGCGGACCTTATTCGAGCGCAGCGCTAAATCAAATAATTACCCTGATTAGTTTGTATTAATATTTACCAAACGCACAGTCGTGGATAATTTGCACTAGAATTAAAAAAATTTAGCAACACACCTGTATCACTGTTGTATGATGCTGAGATAGTGCCGGATCTCGCATTATTCTCATCAATGCTGCTATGGCAACCGCTGGATAAAATTCATCCAACTGTACACTTCCCATGGTGACAAGCATTTCACTCGTACTAATATCCACTGACAAATCACAAAAAAAAGGCCAACAGATCTATCATATTTGGTTGTTTAAAACGTGAAATAGGTACTGGAGTAGAACTTTGCTAATAAAACCGCATGTGGGTCATAGAAATTTGGCGGTATTTAAGTAGTGGTAGTATGGCAGGGTCTCACTGTAGTAAACAACACTCAACATTGCAATCTGCCAGAAGCCGTGATAATCGCTAAAATGTCTGACTCAAAAAGTTAAATAACTTCTTTTTATAGCATAGCACACTACATGCAGTGCAGTACAGTGCAGCAATCCTCCTGCAGCAATTACCGCGGCATTACTTTACTATCGATTGCGGGCAAGGTTCTAGCATCTATTATCCGCAAGAGACTATCAGCGTTGTACGAGTCGAGTCTGCGTGATAACCAGTGCGGTTTTCGGAGCGGGCGAGGATGTGCCGATCAAATCTTTAACGTCCGCCAGTGTATTGAGCGACTAATACGATTCGGTCGTGGGAGTGTTGTAACGTTCGTGGATTTCGAAGCTGCCTTCGACAGTTTACACAGGCCTTCAATATGGAACATACTCAGGAAATGCGGGGTGCCTGACCTTTTCGTGGATATAATCAAGGACATGTACTGCGGTGCCAAATCCTCGGTTCGAACGCACATTATTCCAATGCGCCATGAAACTTTTCACCCAATTCTCCCCCAAACAATGTTGCATTTTGGAAAAGTTTCATATGAAAACGGCCAAAATCCATCAGCATTGTGACAAGTATCTGGTGAACAGACGAACATTGTTTGGGGGCGATCTACTAAACCCCATTAGGAAAAAAGTTTGGGGTCGAGTCGATTTTTCCTTCAAGTGTCCGAAGGACTTTTGGTAATGATTGAAGGCAGCTTGAAGAGGGATATGGTCAAATCTTAGGTTCAATGTTGATATTACTCCTATCACGGTTATCCGATTTCAAAGGGATGGAAACCTTTACCATCCAACAATTAGGGTCGGCTCCTAAATATGGGCTATTAAGTGGGATAGACCAATTTATCTGTGCGAAGAGATTATTCTTGTAGCGAAAATGGAGCTTTAGGTTACTAGCTCCAAAGCACTGTCATGTATTGTATATTCACACAATAAATTCCATTTACATAACATAAGAACTATACTAAGGCATTGAGAATTAACAGTATACAACATACCTGGGTCAGAGGTATCAGAAGCATCATTGACAGGAGTGCTGATGGGTGTTGGTGATGAGTCAACGGTTTCTCCCATTTGAATTTGTTTATATTTGTACGGATCCAAAGCGCCAATTAATCCCAGTACTCTGATAGCCTGTTAGGAATTGAGATAAGATCAAAAAGACAATTAGTCGATAAATTACAGACGCAGAGGACGCTGTGAAGACAAAACGAGTCGGTGCAAGGAATTATACAAAGACAGGATCAGCCCACGTGGCTCAAAAATTCGTGGATCGATCGTTTTCGTCTAAAAAATAGGGCAATGAAAGTGCACGTTTATGGTTTCCTTACCCTAGTTGGAGCGTTCGGTCGGGAACCCCATTTTTCGGGGTCGGAGTCCGGGTGATCACTTACTTGGTAGGTGTCGCAGTAATTGTCAAGCAGAGTACAAGCCTAAGTTCAGGATGGGCAACAATCCTTTCAAATTGTCGTCTTTGAAATATACTTGAGTCGAATGGGAAAAACTGGCAGCAACCAAAGCGGGATACATTAAACACAAGCTATCAAAAAATGGGGAAACAAATACTGTTATCAGTTAGTCCTTGAATTACTAGCTACTAGTCATCACGACATCGTCATCGTCTAAGTGTGGCCTATTGTCGTCAGAACCAAGCACTGATTCATCCCCATCAATGGGCAGTCACAGACTACGATAACCAAGTGCCCACAAATTATATTTGAACAACAATAATTTTCCCGCGTTTTTGCGTAATTCACAAGTGCTACTTTAAATTTGCCCTCACTGGCGGCTGCACCTGATAAGGCGTGGCAAACACTTTCTAGCCAGGGCCGCCAGATGAGGTAATTAGGTTTCCGTGGTCTTCTATGCAATGTTTCTATCCGCATAGAAAAACAGATTAAAAAAGCTGTAGTTAAGTGTTTCTCTGCCGTCAATCCCTGAATTGTTTTCACGACTAGAAAGATCTTGCCATCCATTCTCAAGGATTGTGTACCTACCACACAAAAAAGCTTACTAGTATATGAATTTCTGTGCCGATGGGAAGCTCGGTATGTAGGTCGCACTTCTCAAAGATTGAGTGACAGGATCAAACAACATGTTCCAGCCACTGTACACAAAGCATCAATTTCGTCTAGAGAACAGCCATCTCGCGCTTGCAAAGCGAAAATGACTGCCAAAACATGCGATTCTGCCATAGGTCAACATTTACTAGAAAATTCAGAATGCGCCAAAATGTATAAGGGCGAGAATTTTCAGATAATTGGCACTGCTAGATCGTCCCTTCATCTTAGTGTATTGGAGTTTGTCTACGTTAAAACAATAAAACCAGTACTCTGTAGGCAGAGAGACTTCGTTTTTTCACTTGGACTCTTCCAATGATGTTTTGTTTCTTCATTTTCTCTTTCTGTCTTTCCTTTCCTGTCTAGGATTGGCTAGTTTTGCTAGATGTTTCGTATAAATAGGTTGTCATATACATTGACTTTCCTTTCTGACGTTTCATAGATTGTCAGACGAAAAAAGCTTTCAGGTATGATTTTAGTGCAATGTCACAAATTTTCAAGGTTTTTCAAGTTTTGTACCACAAAAAGATTGTTCAATTTTCAATTTTCTCTTGGTCTAGAATCATCATCATCATCTTCGTTTTACATCCTTTTCCCTCAGTAGGGTTGGATGGGCGATGACCCTTTGCCATTTACGTCTGTCCTCTGCTGCATCTTCCTCTATTCCCAACTCTTCCAGGTCTTTAACGATGCAATTCATCCAATTCCTTGGTCTTCCTACTGGTCTTTTCCTCCCAACTTCCATCCCCATAGCTCTTCATATGGTGCTCTCCACTCCAGCTCTTTCCACATGACCAAACCATCTTAATCTGTTCTTCTGGAGCCTTTTCCCTATGACTTCCAGATTGCATTTCTTTAAAACCTCCTCACTTGTCACTTGGTCCTGCCATCTTATTCCGGCTATGCATCTTAACATCTTACTGTCTGTCATCCTGATTAGCTCCTTGAGCCTGTCTGTCAGAGGCCATGTCTCCGAGCCATACATCAGAATAGGCCTGATGCAAGCTTCGTATAATTTAGCTTAGTGTATCAGGGGCACTCCGCGGTTTACCAGAAGGCTGGATATCTCCCTCCACTTCAGCCAGGTTGCTGCGATCCTTCCTCTAACTGCTACCTCAACTACGCCTTCACAATCCAGCTCAAGTCCAAGATATTCGAAAGTGTCCACCTCGTCCAATCTACCCTCCTCCAGCTCTATTGTCATCTTCACTATCTTGGCCATCTGAATGTCTTACGCTTTTGAGTTTGACGTCACTAGGACTAAGAGGCTAAAAACTTGCTATTTTGCCCAAAGTAAATTAAATTGTTTTGTATCGGCTCGTGCAAAGACAGTGCAACGTCACCGCAAACAGGCCCCGCGATTGCCAATCTGAGAACAGGACAGCAGATAGGTTGGCAAAGGGACTTGCAAGCTTCAACTGATGTCGTCGTCAACCACAAAACATACGGCAGCACGTCACAAGTGACAGCGCAGCCTAACTCTCCCCAACTAAAGACTGGTCAAAACAGGGAGGTTTAGATCAAGTATGCATAAGAGTCCCATACGTAGTCTGGAAGTCGAACTCGTATCTGTTCTTTGTAGTGTTTAGAAACCTACGCATTAGCATCAATAGAAAGTAAAAAACCAGGAGGGTCTGCACTTTGATAAGTATGAAATCTGATGTTCCAGACTCGTTTAGACGAGATTTTTTCAAGCAAGTCGCCCAAAACGACTGCTGTCACTACGAGTTTTCATGGTGACTCCCACTGGAAACTTGTACTCGTACCGAATCTAAGCCCCCCTAACATATTGAGACGAGCAACAACGACAATTCAGCAGCCGTCAACCGAACGTGAGATCTGTCTGGGATTAATACGGATAATTCCTTGTTTGCGTAACAAAAAGGACATGACATACCTCATTTCGTATCCCTGGCGACTGCTCTGTTTTGAGGAAATTGAGCAGGACTTCTAATAATGTAGGGTATTTCTTGTACGGTTCAACAACATACCTATAGAGGCAGGGTAAAAATTTAAGCATTATAACAATCGGAGCGCATTTTAAATTTCACGACTACTAGTGGAAGAGAGCAGAAAAGCAGAAAAGGTACAGAAAACAGAGAGAGAGAAGTAAAAGGTGTGGGGAAGAACACAAGGGAGAAAGAAATGAGGGCGGGGAGAAAGGAAGGACGAAAGGAAGGAGAGAAACCAAAGAAGGGGGGAAGATAAACTGAGGGAGCAAGGAAGGTCAACAGAAAAGACCGCAAGAAGAAACAACAGGAGGGGAAACGGATTGTAAGGACAAAAGACGGAGAAAAAATGAAAGAAGGGACAAAGGACGGAAAGTAAAAAAAGAAAAAAAAGAGGAGACAAAAATATAGAGAAATGAAAGGAGAGAAACATGCAAGGAAGAAAGAAGGCAGAAAAAGGAAATAGAACGGCAACAGGAACAACAGAAAGGAACGGAGGAAGGGAGAACAAAATAACCCAAATCAATACCAAATGTAATATTAGTGGTATTGTTTTTAAAACAAACAACAAAGATGTATCCATCCAAATATAAAACGTATATTACCCAGTGCTTTCAACAAGTTGCCCTAAAGCCCACAATGCAACCTGAAATAAAAATAGCATTAAGTTAAACATCAACAATTACAAATAATCACATTCAGATGCTTTACAATGGTTTTAGGGATATAATTAATTAAAGCATAATCATTATTGACATTTCTCACACCAAAATTCTATTTAGCAAGGAATAGGAGGGGACGAGAGAGCCGACTGTGGTCCAGAGGAGGGTGAGTGGTGGACGAAAGGAAGCAGAGGATGAAAATCAAATATATATTTTATATACTGGAATAATTGTACTCTTCCTAACTTGGAACACTAATATACTTCTGTTCATAACATAAGGGCACCATGTTTACTTCCACATAGCACTTTTGCAAACGGTGATAAAAGGATGCCTTGTAGGCACAAAACATGTGGTTTATAAAACAAACATTCAGAAACGAAAGATGCCGACTGTGGTTGAATGGCTCTCCTATTCAACTTTTTAGCTCAATTGAAAAGGCGTCAGAATTGGAATCGCGAGACTTGGGTTCCCAACTCTGATGGTCACAAGTATACCTTGATATCTGTTCTTTACACAAGACCATCCTGTCGAAGTCTGTTTGAACTAGTGCAAAAGACGATAAAGGGGTGCCTTGAAAGCAAATAACGCATGGCGCATGGCGCTTAATAGAGAGACAAGCGAAAACATTTGGGCCTTCTTGACGAAGTCTTTGGTCCTTACTTAACACGATACTCAAGTTCAAATCTCCAGTGGTGACAATCTTACCCTCCATTCTGAACACTAGTATGCAACCTGTCTCAATGGCACAACAATAAAGCACAAAAGCTTAAGCAATGCCGATAAAAAGACGAAATGTATAACAAATAAATGCAGGATCAATAAGGTATACCTCACGCTTTGCCAAAGATGATGCATCTTGCAACATATCGATAATGACAGTTATCAACTCATCTGTGTATTTTCTCATTTCACCACCGCTAACCTAAAGAGCAAAACATCAGTTAATACCATTAAACACGACATCTGGAATAGTGTGGGACATGGGGTCGGATCAAGAGCTGGTCGGGTCAAAATTTTCGGATGTCGGGTTGGGTTGGGTGGGTGGGTTCAGCCTGTTGGACCCAATGATCTTTAAGAAACGAAAGGTGGGAGTTTGAAACCGGGTCACTGGTTGCAACAGTAGACCGCCATAAGCTGAAAATGAATTAAACAACTTGGAATCGTGCGTGCGTGTCGTCAACGGCCATCGGAAACTCTTCTGCCTCGCTGTTGGGTATGCGCATGGCATTTGCGATGCATTGTTTTCATCCTATCAGTGATTTCTCAATTCTGCTCACTTATTGTTTAATCATTGCTGACTTTCTTCAATTGAAAATTTTCTCAGTTGCTTGTCGGGTCAGGATGAGTCAAGCTCTCGTCCGGTCGAGTCTGGTCCAGTCGGGTCAAGCTATAGTTGGGTCAGGTAGGGTTAAGCTCTTGTCGGGTCGGTCACGGAAAAGTGACCCAAATCCGAACAGTAGTCTGGAACCTTCATGAATTATTCGTAGCAAAAGTAGATCCTTATTAACATGCAAAGTAGAATGTATTTCTGACGCTAGACAGCTAGCAATTCTATCCACTAATTGCAATTTTTAGCATTACGATGTTCCCACATTAGAATACTAAGGGATACAATATGACCTCAGTGACTGATCTTCACCTTTGCCAAACAATCTTTGAATCATTTCTTTTGAATTGCTAAGATATGTAGATAAGATGCCAGGGGAGTGGACAAAAGATCCTTGTTACGCGCAATACCTATTCTCATCTTACAATCCGAGACAAACGGACAAAAATGGGACACCTTATAGGTACAAAACGAATGCCGATTTCAAGAGTCGTAGGTAACAGGAGACACCTAATAGCACGAGTGGCCAGTTCAGAATGAATAAATTAGAATGTTTGGCTTTTTCACATTTGTAAAGCAAGTGAGCAGATTTGCAGTTGAGAACCTTACTCCGATGCTCTCGACGTAAGAGATACCAACGTTACTTCTTGTGGCCATAACCCCACTGTCCAACCCTCTCTACGTCATCCATCTCAGTTCACGCCAAAGTAGTACTACCTGTGCCAGTTCGCCAATTGATGCAAGAACACTCGTGACCACCCCAGGATTGGGGTCTTGATCCTTCAACTTTGGAATCAGCGCCTGTATAGAAGAGAAACAAAGAACAACAGGATCATAATCACAATTAATGATGACGTATCAACAGACAAGTAAACCTCAAAGTAAGTGTGGCATAGAAACATTGAAATCCTTGTACCATTCCGAAAATTCCGTACAAATTGCTGAATAGCCTATGAAAGAGCCATATTAGTCAACTGGCCAGATATTAACAACTGACAGCCTGTTTCACTATAATACAAATCACAGCAACCAGATCGTATGTATTGACGACAGGCTTCGGTGACATGAGTTGACATCTCCATACTGGAATGACTCTTAAACTACTTACTAAGTAATTTCAACAGTGACATTTGTTGTTCCAAGTGATCCTTCGTGTTTACTATCTTTGATTGACAATTAATAATTACTTCATGATTCACGAAGCCGTCTTTTCAATGCCAAACAAGATAGTCGTCAAAAGATGTTAATATTATAAGTACCAATTGTCAAATAAGTGCACCCAGTAAAATTGAACACTAAAGTCGTTTGAACAAGAAGGTTTGGCTGATAACCGAGAATTGATCAGGGCATTGTTTTGTTGTCCACACTGCCAGAACTCCTTGGCTGCTGCCAGGAAGGTATTATACTCCAATGGCACTGTTGTTTCACGAGTATTTGCTTACAAGCCATTCAAACTGTCTCTCGTCAGATTAAGGAAGTTTGAAACCATTCTGAATATCTTAAAAGTAGATTTTTATGTCCAAATTGGTGATGTGTTTAAGTTGGCATTCATATCTCACATTTATTACAAAATTTTGAATCACACAGCTGTGATCTGACAATAAATCGATTTATGTTACATAATTTTTATTCCAACAACATTTAAGGGGTACAGTTGTAATTACATCTCGGCGTTTATCAAGGAGCAGAATACTTTTATGGTATATTTTCATCTCTTCAATTAAATGTATTTCCAGACAAAATCTGTTTGTCACTTGAGGAAAATATCAATTAGAATTTTACCCTTTCCACTTTACTTAGGTCTTTGGTCGTTTGATACCACGTCTACATAAATCCATACAACCTCTCCCTATCTTTGGAATTACTTAAGTAATAGAACGTTTGTGCAACAGGCATAGAAATTAAAGGTCCGCTTTGACGATACAGGGTTTTTTCATAGCAATGACACAAGAGTTCAAGTTGCAGGAGTTTTTGACTCATGAGTCGAAACCTTTGGACGATATATTCATGACGCATTAGTCACGCTCACACCAAATCAAGCCTGAGTAAATATCCACGAAAATGATTGCACAAATAAGGGTAGATTCGACAAATAAAATGAGCACAATTTGCCTTTTAGTAGCAGAAATATTAAGAGAGAAACATTTGCGAGAGAAAAAAGTTACATTTTGGATTTGAAATGGAGATTGTCTGCCGAGCCAACAATTAACTGCTTACAGAGCTACGGCTAGAAGATATAAGCAGTTTTGACATTTTTTAATCATGTATGATTTCGGATTTAATGATCTTGTAGGATAAGTGGCCCAAAAAAGTAAAACAGTAACCCCTAAATGTCTCAAGTAAAACCACCAGAGAAGCAATCATACCAGATGTTTATCATTGACAGCAAAAACATATGAAGCAAGTGACCGATTCCATTTGTATGATTGATTAAAAAAGTTAAACCTTCATGTGTTGTCGCAGGGAAAATGCAACATATCATCGCCGAAAACTTAGTTAAAGCGATGCAATTATGACTCATTAGTCAAACGCATGAAAATAAAAACCTCATCGTACAAACTGGCGATAGGGTTGAGTCAGCTTACTTTTCTATTTTCTAAGTCCTCGCTTACCGATGGCCATCTAGACTGTAGTGAAGCTTAAGCACTACTACAATATGCATATATTAAAAGGTCTACGGCAAAACGATGTTACTTTAGCGAAGGGCACAACAAAGTCAAATTTACAAACAAAACTATTATTGCCACAAATCTCGATATCAACAGCATTGCATGTACACAAACCGCAACTGAGAAGTCTACAGAACAACTGATTAAGATTTGGGGTATGAAGGACCAGAAATGAACCGTTGACAGCTTCATTCCCGTTTCTGCTTTTATGTCATCAAGCCTCCACAATTTGTCACACAGACCGCCAAAAACATACCTTTTACCGTGAACATTTCATTGTCACAACTCATGCTCCATATTTTATTACTCGTGTAGTACTCAGGTCTCGGTCTGGAATGAAGGAAGCTTCCACCTGCAGAAAGTCATAAATGGTAATATTTTCATACCTTTAGAATCGGCTCCATATAAGGTCTTATCAATCGAGGTGCATTTGAAACCAAATGTCCAAGCATTCGAGCGCTTTGTTCCTTATTTCTACCGACACCACTATATTCAAGTTCTGTTAAAATCTGCAAACAAAAGAAAAATGAACGATTTGAAGTGCTTGTTATGTTGGTGAAACTTGATGGCATTTCTCAGCTCGTGTTCGAGAGCATTTTTGACGGATTAAGCTTTTAAACATATAGATATCTGCAGTAATCATAAGAACATAACAATTTCTCATTGGACCCTCGCTTTACTGCCTTAGTCTCTACTATATCTACCTATCAGCTAAAAATCGTGGAAGCTCTTTATTTAACATGTCCAAAACCTAGCCCTACCTGCGTGTCAATCAAACCCTCTCTTGTTAATTCCATACGTATTGTTTATTGATATTTCCTCTCTGTTCCATCTGTTTTCTCCTGTTTCCACTTTCGGGGACATCGATTTTTAAGCAACTTTAATCAATTGTTGTGTAATACGAATGTTTTTTTGAATGAAAACAACAAATGCCACAAAAGTTACTCAAGATCCGTTGTTTCTCTAGCTTCTTTCCTTGCTGATTTATCACACGATTTCGTTTGTTTAAAAAT
Organism: Chironex yamaguchii; assembly: GCA_024741275.1. Taxonomy (NCBI): domain Eukaryota; kingdom Metazoa; phylum Cnidaria; class Cubozoa; order Chirodropida; family Chirodropidae; genus Chironex; species Chironex yamaguchii. The sequence continues at coordinate 12,495 of JANTCA010077827.1, forward strand.
ATAAGCCACATAGAAATACCGTCAACAATTTTTATAAAGTATTTTGATAGAAAAATCACAGTTTTCGGATCTTTGATTACTTAATTGTTGAAGTGACTCACAATGCGCTGCGAAGAATATCAAATGCAAAGAAGATATTGACTCAGTCTGAAGAATCATTGCTCTTCTGAGCATTGATGGGGCATTACCAGAAATAAGCACACTGCCAAGCCAACAACGCAGTTTGTTTTCATTTTCTCTTTCCCTAGACCTTACCTCTGCGGTACTTTCCCTTTCTGTGGATATGTCTTGATTCTCAGTGCTTTTTCAAATGGTGAATCACACTAGATCCGTCACGTGTGATCGCCAGTTACAAATTAGGTCTGCGCACGTTGGGTTCCGCCCGCAATCCTCGTGATATGTATCGTAAATGTGTCTGGGTAGGCATTTATGGTAGCAGTTAGCCACGTGAATAAAATAGCTGGTTTTTCATACGCAAACATGCTTAATTACCTTCGTCAACGAGGTCAACTTCTTACAAGCGTTTGTCTATCTGTTGGTTCGTTTGTCTGTTCGCTCGTATGTTTCTTTGACTGTTTGTATGTCTGTCTGCTTGATTCTCTGCTTGCCAGCTTGCTTGCTTGCCTGTCTATTTGTTTGTTAGCGAAATAACTCAATATATTTTGAAATTTTTGGTGTTCTGGCCGGAACGAGGTGATTCTCCTGTGCTGATCATTCGGGAAAACATGGATTTCGAGTCATTTTTAAATATTTCTTCACCAAAATACAACAAGTTTGGGAGTCCTCGTGGGGAAAACCTAGTTACATGACTTCTCTTAGTACAGCTCATTTGAATATTCAAAAAACTGGAAATCCCACCTGACCCCATTGACTTGGCGGAGGTTTGTGCCATCCCAGATCTTGTAGTTTTAACTGTTTTGGGGGCTTTTATTACAACTGCTAGTAGCATTATATTGCCGTCATCAGGCTGCTCTCTACGTAAACACTGGACTGGACTGATATTTTAATACCTGGCGGTAGACAGAAACGAGGCACTTACGATGGGAATTGACGGGTATCCTCGCTCAAGCAGCCAGCTAAGGTTTACAGTAATATCTATGCCGTGCGTATCTGAAGGTCTGAATTATTTTTCTCTGCACGCTCCCTTCCTTCAAGTCTGCTTTATGACCTTGTAGATTAATAATTTCTTGGCAAGTCTCCCTTCCTCCACAAGTTACAACTTCTCTTATGCCTTGTATAGATAAGCTAAAAACGGACGATACTACGCATTGTCAGCGACACAATGCCAATGCGAACGATCAGAGTCCTATGCAAAGTATGGAGAGACGAAAACCTGTACGAGGCAGGTAGAAGACTTTAGAGCTCGTTCCCAGGTATGGGTGCCATACTCAAATCTTAGAGTTTCAGTGTACTGCCTGAAAAGCACCCGAGCTGGTACAGTTTAATGACAAAGATAACAACCTTTTATCCTTTTATTTGTTGAAATACCATTGGTGAGTAAAGCAATTGCAGTCCACTCCTTGGGGCTTGCTACTTTGTTTATTTAATGCTCATGGCATGGGTATCAGATACGCTAAATCGTAACTCATTCAACAAAAAAGGAAAACTTACTCAATTACATCGGAGAAAAGTTACATCATTTTCCTGCAATTTTTCTACTTACTTGTATCAGTGTTTTTCTTAGAGAAGGCATAATATAGGCCGGATTAAGGCTACTAAGGCGTCCAATAGTACACAATGCAAGCTCCCGGATTTCAAATTCCTCGTCGTTGAGTGCCACAAACAATGCCTGCAAGCTCTCTGCTTGAGCCAAGTGAGCATCAAATCTCTCATCCAATGACGACAGCACACAATACCTGATGTCTGGATCTAAAAGAAAGAACAAACGTAACACAATAAGATGCTACACCACCAAAGTCTAAACAGGCATGGTGCCGAAACAAAAGGGGACGACATGCCACCATAAATAAGGAAAAAGACACCGTACCACAAGGCTACTTCTATTCTCTAAAAGGGCAGACAGAAAGAGAGGAAAAAATCGAGACAACAAAAAACTGAACAAAGATGGAAAAAATAAAACAAAAGAACGAGAAAAAAATGACACAAAACAATAACAAACGAATCAAAGAAAAAGGGCGAAAACAGGGAGAAAAAAGAAAGAAACAAAGAATAAACAAACAAAGAAACAAGAAAGAAAGTAAGAAAGAACGTAAGAAAGAAAGGGAGAAAGAAAGAAAGAAAGAAGGAAAGAAAGAAAGAAAGAAAGAAAGAAAGAAAGAAAGAAAAGGGGATAGATAGATAGATAGATAGATAGATAGATAGATAGATAGATAGATAGATAGATAGATAGATAGATAGATA
>JANTCA010077838.1:0-14853 GCA_024741275.1 Chironex yamaguchii
GCATGTCATTTCTGACATTGTGAAAGGGTTCTTTAATGAAGATCCATGTCTTGTGCAAGAGTTCCTTACAGGAAACAGATTTTGTACCCCCAAAAATATAAGGACATCTTTGAAAAAAATAGGTATTCAGTGTATACCTCGAATACCCCTCAGGGCCGCCCCTGAATCACAGAAACTAATACATGGGCAAACCATGGTGGACATTTGATGTCGTACTCTTCAGCTGTACATTCAAGCTTATATAAGCTTCTTTTGCATTATTTAATGACAAGATGTGCTAGATAATGTGGTATCCAAAGATATTCACTGATATTTTACTTTCTAGGTATAAATGGCCCGTATCCAGCTCACAACTATGGTAATTTTCAAACTGGTCAAAGCAACTTTCCACCACAAGGTACCCATCAACCTGCACAGGTGCCCTACCAATATCAGAGTGAGGTAAACCAAAAATTGTTACAAAATTATGTTTTGGTAATGTTGTAATGAATGCTTCTGAGTATTGCTTACATTCAGTAAAAGAAAATAAACTACATTGACATTTTAGCTATATTGCCAGGCCTGGAATGTATTTCATTGAAGAAAATGACTTGCTTATATGATCATGACCCTTTTGCTTTGATATTATTACTTTTTGACACTTTGAGACTTTTGTGCTTAGCAAAGTCAGCATAACATTATTCTACTTGAGGCGTATACCAGGAACCTTTGGTGAAAGACTTGAGAAAGTGTTGTGAATTAATCTGAGATATTTGATTACTTACCATGTTTACACCTGGGACATTTGTTCAATTCCAAGGATTTATTAAGGCATATAATAAAGAGGACTTCATTGGACAAGTTAAAGTCAAGAAGCCATTGGCATAAATATTTGATTGAATAGAAAATAAAAGAGAAAGTATTGACTATTTACAATTGAAACAAAATGCAAATATATGTAATGTAATTGCAAATAATAAAACAAGTCACTGTTTGTATTGCCTGGAACCTTTTGTGAATTAATTTTCACTTTGAAAAATGCTTGCTTACAAACCTATACATCACAATTTCATGCTAGAGAACAAATCCTTTGCAAGAATCCCACACACTATGGTTTGTACTAAGAACAACAAATACATTTTGCCATAAAAAATAATCAGGATTTTTTAATTTCACTTGGAAGTTTGCCTCCAGCCTGTGTTTACCTGTGACTGTGCCTCTGTTCGTTTAGCTGCAATCACCAGGATGCAGTTTCTATAATTTTTCTGCCGTGTTCAGGTAAACGGTTAAGGTTATTTCATAGTTTAAAAGGAATTACAGTTTTTTCCTCTTGTAAATACTACATTTGATGTTGTGCCCAATATAAATTGCAGTGAAAATCTTTAATGTACAACTATTCAACTTATTTGCATTGTACTTAACCATTCTTAGTGAAGCCTTTCGTAGCTGTAAAACCTTCTGTAAGTTGTGTATTAATAACTTTTCGTTTTTATGTTGTAGCCTCGACAAGCCTCAGATGGGCGACACCATGGCCAAGTAGCACCTCCCTTCAATCGTCCACCTGTTGGCCCATCACCTCCAGTTGGTAATCAGGGAGCTGGTAAGCCAAAAGGCAAAGACAAGTAAGTGCTTTGTATAACATATGAAGACCTCCATGTGTGCTTTACCACAGCTCATCTATATCCGTTGTCAGTTCCATAAAAAGTGTTCTGTCATCATAAATCTGCTGATTATTCCATTCTTAATTCTTTTCTCCCTTTTGTCTATCCTAAAACAACTCAATATTATGATGTATTTTCTGATTAAAGCATATGAGATGTTAATACAAAAGTGTGGACAAATGTAATATGGTAGCAGGGAATGCTGATTCAAGGAATGCGTCTTACTGCAAATTTTATTGTCTGACTGATCATTTTCTTTCCAGTTCCAGCTGTCAGATAGTCTTAGAAATCGAATTTTAGTGACCAATGTCCAAGTTTCTCGCATATTGTGGGGTATCCCGGAAGCAACCTTAACAATTGTGACCACTTTAATTGTTACTTCCAAAAAAGATTTGGTTAGGACACAGAATGTTTGACATCTTCTGTAAGTACAGTCTCCTTGTACTATTCATCATTAACAGTACTTGTGCACAATTATTTGCGTTCTTATTTCATTGCTCAAGGGGTTCCATTGGTAGAACACAGTCTCTCCAAGATTTGAGTGATGCGTCAGCATTAAAATTGGCTTTAGAGGAAAAAGAACAGGCACTATTAGCCTCTCAGGAGACAGTCCAGGTGAGTATCAATGAAATATAATACGTTGGTTGAAGAATGCATAGCTCGATGTAGAATTGAGTCTGGAACTCACAAAAAAATCCTTGCAATATTTCCTCTACTAATTGACGTATTTGGGATGCTTTTTATAAAAGTTCATGGTTGCCGCCATAATAACACTCAGGGCTTAGTGATACAAATTTGCTAGTTGCAACTCTTCTCTGTAAAGGACCATAAATAAGATGTCAAGAAATACAGCATGGCGTACACAGTTATTTCCGTTGTAAGCTTTTAGGGATGAGCCAAAGTTTCGCTTTTAGAACTGCGTTCAAGAATGGTTAAAGGAAAATGGCATTTAAATTCTATACGGTTGAACTTTCTAATCCAAGCTGAACACGACGGCCTTTTAAATGGATGGCACATTTAGGATTTATTGTCAAATTGCCTGCCAAATTAATGTAAAAGTAAAGATTTACCCAAAGTATTCTGTGTGACAATGATATTTTGAGCTTGTGAGGATGCACTCAATGTAATATGTGTCAGTTAACAGATCACGAACTTAAATACTTAAGGAGCAAGCGAAAGTATTTCATTAGTACTTGAAATAACTACCTGTCAAGTAAGCAAATCATGTATGATGATCTAGAAAGTAAATGTTGTCTTTTCTGTGTTACGTCTTGTTAGATCTTGCAAGTTAAAATCCGACGTCTGGAACATCTTCTACATTTGAAAGACTTGCGCATCGACGATTTAAATAATAAACTTGTGTCATCCAATTCCCCCCGGCACGCACCGAGGCAGGGTGCACCTCACGGCCCGTCTCTACACCTCAATCAGCATCAACCCCTACCAGGAATACAACGGCACATTGATGGTTCCATAAGGTTATAGTATAACAAATATTGACAATTTCACGTGAATATAGTTTGTTAATGGTACCCCTCTGAACGATAATGTAATTTGCAAAAGCTGTTAATGGGATTCAAACTACTACTGATCAATGTATTGAAATTAATGTTGAAAGGCCAGCTCTGTTTCTTACGCTAATTCTATCAAGTTGGTCTGAAGCACAGTGTACATATAATATGTGCCTACTTTATTTATATTCCTAAAGGAATTTTTAATATACCACATTCCATGTGGATTTCAACGTTTTTAATTATTATTTAATTGTGGTATTAGTCTTAATTGTTTTCTCAAAAGGTTTTTAACCAAGAAAAGTGAAGTCTCGCTACTTGGCTAAGGTGTCATAATCATTTTCGTTGCCTTTTCTCGTCACTCGAGTTCAGTTATTTTATCTTTCGCAAACTGTGCACCCATCGCAATGTTAGAGTCTATGCTGCTGGTTAATTTCTCTTGAGTTTTCAATTTTTCTTTTGGTATATTTTGGGGGAAAGTGTAGCTTGCTCCAGTCTGTGTTAAGGGACATGTCATGAAAAAAAGCAATTGATTGTAAGGCATTGATAATCAGAAACCCATTGATACCCAATGCAGTTTCAACATCGTGTTCCCTTGCTTTGTGTGCTTTAGATCGTGTGCTGTACTTTATTATAATAAAATATAGATAAAGTTGTAACAAAGGTAGCTGTTAATCTTTTGATCAAGCGTAGTTTTGTGTAATTTAATTTCATAAGTAGCATTTTCTCACTACGTATAAGACCTATAAAAGTATGTCTTAGCAAAGGATACAAGTGTCCATTAGTGGATCGTGTCAGTCATTTGGTAATATAGTAATCATTGAATAAGCAGCTAAGTGTTGTATTGCAGTCGGTATATTTGTATGTATTTTTTACTAACCACTGAGATAAATATTATGTAGATTGAAACAAGAGAACGTATGTCCATTCTTATACAAATCGTACTCTTCAATAACTGCCTTTGGTCGCGTGATCTCCAGATTATCTCAGGTGTCTCAACTTTTGTAATCAGATAACACTATTAGACAAGACAACACTTTTGTTTGCACTCAAATTTAAATAAGTAACAAGTCTGTCAGTAACACTAGAAGTTTCAGTTATACAAGGTGATGGTAACTTAAGAAGATAACGGGGATAGTAGCGAATTATTCACTCATTTGCTAACTTTTATTGATGTGTTACTGGAACAATAGAGTGGCGATGGGGGGTATGCGGGCAATTGCCCCTCCACTTGCCAAGCTGGTTCTCAAGATTCCTTCAAAATCGTTAATACGGCAGGGAAGAGGTAGTAAATTTTCTGAGAAATTGTGGAAGATGATAACATAACTGATGAACATATAAGATTCAGAATGATAGGTATATGCTGTGCAATTGAGTAGCTACGTAAGTATTACTATGCGTAAGTAATGAGGCAATCTTACAATGATTATAGCATAATGTAGTGGGTAATCCTCGAGTAATTATATTGATACCAGGGAATGCTTTGTAATGCCAACACAGAATGAGGATTTCCTCTAACTAGTAGTAGAGATAGTCCTGCATGGAAACCATAATAAGCTTTGAGAGTTTATAGAATACATAACTTAAGGTACTCACTTACATTCTAGACAAAGCTTGTGAAGGGCTTTTGATGCGAATTAGTAACAAGGAATTTATACTGAAAGTATTGATTCCATAAGAATACTTTGATCGTTCTAGACACGCATCAGAATACCTACAAAGAGAAGAAATGGATATAGTAACAGCCATAGAGTCAAGCACCCTTATCAAACTTCTTCACTCGATACCAAATGGAAACTTTCCGAGTTTTTGTAGATGGTTAAAGGAAAGGTATTTGGAATCCGTTACGATTTTACTCCACCAGATATAAAGATGCCAAAGTCTTCCAAATCGCTTAACTCATGGCCAAACGTAGCTTAAGAATTAGTGCAGAAACTGTTACTATTGAGAAATCACAAGAAATTTCTTTTCACCATAGTTTCTACTACACTCTGTTGGATCTTCTACTAAATGAGTTGCAGAAAAATTTTGCAAGAGGCCTGTTAAATGGTGATCCAGCTTTCTGCACTTAGCCCTTAAAAAACGAATGTTGTAAAAAGGAAGAAGTTTGTAAGCAGATATCATTTTTCCCAGGTTTAATTCGGTCGTCATTACCATCAATACCGTTCCCAGATTCAGGATTTTTTGAAAGTTTGCTGCACGAGATAGCAAGAGATAGAGGTGGAAGAGCATTCAAAGATTTTCAGAATGTGACCTCCCAATCTTTAACCAAACCTTTAACGTGATATCCAGATTGCTGCAACCTTACCTGTGACCATTGCCAGCTGGGAAAGGCGCCACAACGAGGTAAAGCTAAAATACACTTACATGCCTGCTATGATAGATGAGAGCCGTCTTGAGAGTATGCTGCTCATTAGTAGCGAAAGATACCTTTCCGCAGACATAGAGTTGGTAGAGCTTGTCAATCAGTTTGCGATAAAACCAAGGAAACGTATACTGTAGTATTTTGTTCATTGTTAATTTGCTCATTTGCACTTCCAAGATTGATCAATTAAACCAAATTAACGTATCTATTTGCGTTTCTATCTTCACCATGCTTTCAGAAATGCATTCTTGTAATGTATTTGGACTGTGTTGTTGTGAGTATTTTGGTAAACCCCTTCCAGAGACCAGTTGGAAAATTTTCCGTGGAGAAGGTGTCGTTTCATAGATAATGTTTTGGTTTTGTCTACCAAAATATTAACCTGCATTTCGCCCCTGCAATACCTGAGGCAATACCCATAACGGACAAAACATAGACTTCCGTTTGCGCACTGATATGGAAGAAGGAGATGCCCTCTACTCCAAAATAAAAGCTTTCTCTTCAAAGCTGCTTTTTATTTGTAGAACTGTTTTACATTTTTAATGTGTTCATTTTATTAATGGAAATCATGACATTGGTACATGCAATCTAAAGGGAAGAAGTATACAATTTTCTTTAGATGCCCGTCACCCCCACTCCACTTTCAGAACTCTGTCCACGCCACTTTACGGGAAGATATCATTAGTGACTTTGCTGAGTATTTTACAAACTGTCATTCATACTTGCCTTTCCTTTCTTTCCTCTTTTAGATTGGTTATTTTAAAGTGTACTTGTCTCTGGAGCGTCGATGTTTGTATTTGAAGGGGCCGAAATTCTCTAGTGTGTGATCCCTTTGCGAGAAAGTACCCCCTTTATTTTCTTTCACCAATACTCTTACCCCCGATGGTGGTTATGTACCTATCTGTACTCTTTACATAATGCAGCCTAGAGGGCCGTTCAGTGGACACGACAGAGTAAAACACCTCTTCACATGGTGGTTTTGCTCCGTCCCGTTTTTGTCATTGACAAATCCCCAAAACCAAAGTTAACCTTTTCAGTGCAGGGCCTTTTCCATTTCAACTAGCAGACATGCCAGTTGCAGCAACTTCGTTTCCAATTTTTTCGACCTATTTAAGTAATGACTACAAGGCCATTCTCAAAGCCACACTGCTGAGTAACTTCATCTTACACAGTATGATAAATGGAAGAGTTGCTGAAGATCTTTGATATAAATAATCTGAGTAGCAAAGTCCAAGTTGGAGACCTACATCGCATAGGCAGTATCTGTTTCTAATTGGGATGGAATTTTGTATGATTAGTGTTTCCGAGGTGAAGTTCTTTCTGCAATGTTACCTTAGTCCTATCCAAACAACTTGTGAATAGTACATTTGAAATCGTGATCGATTTCGCTTGTTTCGTGTTATCGGCCTTTAGACTATCTCGCGCTCCTACAGGTTAAATCAACACCTTTAGTGGTAGCCAAGCGTTGTATATTGCAACCAGCCAATTTAACACTGTTTGTTTAGTGTGCTCATGCAAAAAGCAGTCAAAAATGTCCCCGTTTTATGTGAAATGTTAAAAGAAGCCGCAGAAAAGACGAGGCAGACTAATACAGTGGTTCACAAGGAATAAACAATTCGCAGGACATCGTTACAATAATTTAAGGTATTTTATCTTTGCTTTTGGCACATGATGAAATATAAATGCAGCTGGTACAGACATTATAAGAATTAGCTGTGTATTTTTGTATTTAACTTGAATGAATCTAGGTCACTTGAATAGCTTCAATACCGCGAGAAAGGAAAAGCAAGTAATGTCCTTAAATATCTAATATCCATGACATAAATTATCTCGATATTGACAGCAAGTAAGACTTGCTGCCTCTTCAACCAATACATTACTGGAATGTGTTTAATGCTTCAAGTATAGAAAGTATCTTGGAGCCCCTTAATATGAAATCTTAAGAAAGATGAAGAAATAAGTAATCAACTCATAGCATACAATAACATGTACACAATATGCCATATGTGTTCCTTCAAAAATGTGGTATTGCAAGGACCAGGCATTGTATGTATCACGTTATTGGTTTTTTCCCTAAGTGCTCGGGTGACCGAGTGATTAGAGTCTTTACACTCTAATCAGTAGGTTCTGGATTCATCTCTTCCCCGTGGCACCCTTGGCAAGTGCCTGACAATCATCTGCCATGCGAGGAAAATTCGGTACGGAGAAACTCCTAAGAAGTCGCCGGATTGGCTGAGCTAGTACGCTACCGCAAAATTTCGTGCTTGGGATTATGGGTGTCCAGTCTTGGTCAATCTATTGTCCACACCGGTTTAGTCACTCATTTTCAAGAACTGCAAGTAGGTTCTAAATACACTAATATACAGTGTAAACCGCACATGAGTGCTGTGGACAGTGTAAACGGGATTAATGATTGCATAAGGGCCTTTGTGGTTGTCTAAGAACTAGGGTTGCTAGGCACGTAAATAGACAGATATTCTCCCTAGCAACATTCTGACAAGAGCTGAAGGGCTATCAACAGCGAATTATCCAGTAAATTAATGGATGTAGCGATACAATACCCTGAGTTGTCCAGGACCCTGCCTAAAACACTTTTTGAATGTAATATAATCTGATTCTATTTTTTATTTGCCTTTGTCTTTAAGTGCCCTCTGCTGTTGTCTTAATCACCAGAGCTTGCTGGCACTTTTGTGTTTCAAATGGGGGCATGCGATGCTATTTGTACACTCTTTTGGATGCTGCTATGGATTATAGTGTTACTGATTTTGGCTTTACCCTTGGGATTCATCTGTGCTGTGCTCTACGTCATCTTCTCTCCAATTACTGCATGTTCTGATTGTTGCCGACCAATAACAGACACTCTGATGAAAGGAGTCCAGCTGCCTTACGATATCACAAAGAATGCAAAAGATGGAAAGAAGGGATGTTAAAGTATACTTTGTATCAAGTACAATTATCAATCCTTCTCGATTTTTCTTGTTAAATACTTCTTTAAACTTGTTTAGTTTAGTATTGTGTTCCGTCAATACTGCCTAGGGTTTATAATAGTGCTGTAACATTTTTCAAATTATTTTTATACGTTTCAATATATGGCCTATCAATCAAGGATATCCCATAGGTCATATTCTCGAAATACCTCAACTGTCCTACTGGGCTAAGCTCAATAGGGATGGGCTGAAGGCACTTTGTCCCTCAACACCGACCAATAGCTGATTTTTAATAGTTCTAAAAATGTATTTGCTGGATCATATTCATTTTGTTTCTGCAGCTAGTAATACCACCTTTTCTCTTGTTTGATGATGAAAAAGTTGTGCTTATCTCCATTGGCAATCTAAAAGGAATCGTAAAAATCAGTTAGTAAAAATTCCTCTTTTTAGTGAGCTTTGATTATCTTTAGCAATGCGCAATCATACCATTTTGATGCTTAAGGACAAGTATTCACCGGAGACGCTAGGTAGACAAACAACTTAAGGCATTGTGATAAATGCGAACATTAAAGTTGATATCTATAACTTGGACACTGACGGGAATTCCAATATCCTCCTGAGTAACAAGAGATGCTTATTGGTACAAAGTTTAGTAACTTTTGTAAGTTTTGATAATAGAGTAATTTTTAAAGCTTTTCTTCTGACACCGATCACATTGGTTCGTCAGAATATGGTAACGGATGTTAGTTGTCTTCGGATTGGTCACTTATTTTGTGTTGCATGGATTGATGTAAAGGTTAACTGAAATCGTAATGCGATGAACGTGAGCACCACAGTATGTTTCATTTATAACGAATTAAAACATTGTAAAAGGAACAACAATCGCCAAATGTCTCCATTCGGAGGCCAGCCCTCAAGATTTAAATGCCTTAATATAAGCTTTTGTACTGCTACAAACATCAAGAGAAATTTTTAGCGTCCAGTTTTATAGTTTTCCATACAAAGAACAAAAGTAATGCTGGACATTTAAGGTTTAATAGGTTGCAAAATATTTCACGAGCATATTTTTATGGTGAGAGTGGAAGTGTGTCCTAACTAAATACACAGGAGACGTTTCGTAAAATACAGATGTTGGATGAAGAAACTAAGTTCGTGTTTTGGTCCATAATTTCATTTTTAGCCAAGGCTTGCTTCATAACTTGCAACTGAAAAGCATCAAGGTACACTAAGAGGACAAAAGACCAAAGATAAAAGCGCCATGTGGAATCTTGTTGGGAGTTATAAAAGGGAAGAATTTTTATCGTTTGCAGTTCCTTCAACGCCGTCTCTGTATCACACCTACGCCTTTTTCACCTGATTAAATTGTTTACTCGATGTTTGATACAAAAAGGTTACTTACGTCAAAGATGACTTTCAGTGATTGTTTTTTTATTGTTTTCTGTAAGCAAAATTTCGTAGATAATAAACCTCTCTTGTTTTGCTATATCATCCTTATCACTGTGCTGTTTGTTTAATTCCTTTAAAATGATTGCTGTTGAAATTGATATTCCACATAAAAACGAAATCTTCGAATCAATATGATAGATAAATCAAACAGTCAGAAGATCAGTAGATTTGATTTAAAACGCTTACGTTGCTTTCCGCACAGGAAGCAAAGCATAAACAAATTTGCGTGGTATTCCAAATTTTGTGCTTCAAATTTCTGTAAGTATTATAACAAAGCGATAATATATGTTTTTAAAATTGCTTGTAACACCAGCCATGCAACAGTTACTAGTCTATGTTCCACAAAATGTGCTACTCTAATTTAACACAATGCCTTGTAATTGTCATGTGGCAGTTTTGTTAACTTACAAAGTAAAGGCTCCGAGGAGAGCCGTCAAAAATTGCAGAGCCGACCATATTTCAGGTCGACCCGCGGGGTATTGGGAAAAGTTTTCAATTAGCAATAACCGCGCCTCGGTTAAACCTCACAGGCTACGGTAATGCCACTGCGCAAAGCTAACTGTAGTAGGAATCAGCGAGCAACCAGATCGGAAGTCGAAAAACTTTAAATGTGGGAAGTTGAATTTTCTTCGTGTGCCATAATCTACTAATACATAAGGCCTCAGTTGGATGTTTGTTTACATTTATAACCAAATATGTATACTTCAGTCAAAAATGTAACAGTTTTAAAAACATGAATCTTACTGTACTAAAGCGCATGCGCAAAATGCCGTTGCGGTAAAAGTGCTCTACACATGATACTTGATCTGTCAATTCTTTTTCGGTGACTGGATAAATCTTGTTTATGAGAAATAGTTACAAATAAACAATAAAAATTGTTATTGAATCATTGTTTTACTGCGCATGCGCATGCAAATATGTTTAGTAGGTTTGTAAGTGTATGTATATTTTTAAAATAAAAAACACAAAATGTTCAGAAAAACGGAAAACTGTAGCAAACATAGATGGCCAGTTAAAGCAATTCCCAAAATATTTAAAATAAGGGAAATCGTATGCATCAAACACCCAAAATGAATAAAAAGAAATGAATCGTGGTTTCATTACGAGGCTCTTTCAAGTACAAGCCAATATCTAAGCCTAAGTTCCTCTTATAGTTTTCAATTGTTATATTTGTTCTCAGAAAAGCTAAATATTTTGAATTCCTTAATCGTTTCACAACTTTTGGATCATATCATTGGATACCAGCTGAGCTTAATCGGGACTCAGGGGGTGAGTGTAACAAATATCTACTGTTCAACTGCTCTGTTAGTCTGCTTGTGGCACATATAAACCATGCTTCAGTAAAGTAAAGAAGTTTACTATTTTGGCTGATTTATTATTAAATATTTATCAGGGAAATGCTATAAAATGTAATCGCCTCCTCCAGGAAGTTAAGTTTGGTTAGGGTTTACTTGTCTGTCTGTCTCTTCGTTAGCAAGGTAACTCAAAAACTTATGTACGTATTTTCACGAACTTTTCAGTACGTGTCCGACCTGGGATAGTGAAGAAATGTTAAAATTTCGAGGATGATTCCAGTAAAATCCTGGATTCTGAATCACCTTTTGGTAATGAAACCTTCATAGTGCATTTGTTAATGATATCTGTATGAAAGTGTCTAGGAAGAAAGTCATCGTGGGGGAAACCCCTGCTGTTTGAATGATAACACTGTCTTGGCAGAGGTTCGCGCTCTCGCTATGCGTCTATTTAGTCTGATGCCAACATGCTCTTTTATTAAGTTATTGAACAGTTGAAGGTCATTTTCTACGGTGATTGTCTGAGAGTGATGGCAATCCTTTCTTTGCAGCTCGCTTGGTGCGGCTTAATAACTCTCTCTTCCTCCTGCTTTTTGTGCAATCTCGGAGTCATATTACAGACAGTTTTTCTCGTGCGATTTCTAAGATGATTAAGCGATTACTAGTTTCCAATTTTCTGTTTCTCATTGCTTGAAAACATGCACCAAACAAGCATTTCATCAATTGGTTGAATGCAAAATATTTCGTTAACATTAAAATGAAAATAGTGCCTCGGTCAAATATATGCATGCTAATAGAATCTATCATGTTTGAACAGTTAAGTTGATATAAGTAAGCTCAACATCCAACATTCAAGTAAACCTGCTTATACAGTGATATGCTCATAACTGACAAACAAGTCTTTAGCAGCTACTCTCAAATTTTATGGACTTAAAAAAACATCTAAAAAAAGCAAAAGTTATCATTGTCATTATCGGAGGTTCAAACGTAGGCCGTATGACTGCAAAACTAAAGCTTTTCTTTCTGAGCTAAGTAGTTCAAAAGGATAGATTGAAATGAGCCCAGCCACTTTAGACTTGCTCGTCCACTAAGGTTGTTGGGATTTTGTCTTTTGGCGTAAACGCTTACAATTGGTATGAGTGTAAGCCTACAAGAAAATGGAAAACCTATGGATATCGACTTCCGAAAAGGAATTTAATGAGATACTTGAGTAATGAGCATGACTTAAGAGAAAAGTATTACTCTATTTGTGAAAACATCACTCAATTTTTGAAAAGAAACACATCTTTAGAATTTAAAGCCATAGTCGATGGAATCATGCAAGGGTTGATTGTTAAGGATAAAATTTGCATAGCCTGAATATGTCACAGAATCTGGGGAGAGTAAGGTTTTGGACAGAATAAAAAAGGGAGCGAATCTCAGAGAACTTCTGAAAAATATGGCATCGCCTGAGGTTAACACCAAACCCGAGGCCTTTGACTTTCCTTGAAGAAAGCTCTTACCGATCAGACATCAAGTTGTTGTTTCTCGGATCAATTTAATGATGTCATGGTAAGGGCAGTCAACCTATACCACCATGCTGTCGTATTAACACACAATAAACGACGTATCAGACAAAAAATAACTTTCATGTGGCAAAATCTTAATGTTATTTCAAGTCGCAGTATCAGCGTGACTAGGAGTCTTTAAGGGGACATTTAGAGAGTTGTTGTTAAATGATTATCTCCGTAGGGACATTTGACTTCTAGCTATTGGAGCATCCTTTTCGTCCCGACTATTTCTGGCTCTTCCGGACAAAGCCAACATTAACTCGCACGTGTAAATCTCTCCAAACTAGCTTCTACTTCCTAATTTACAAAAATGCAGTTTCGTGGGGCTAGTTCATAACTGATAAAATATATAATTCATAACTTTGCTACCCTTTTCAAGAAGGAAATGACCCATCCGGAATTTTCGACCTTGAAGGCCTTAGTTATGCAACAAAATGAAAATAGGTAATGTAAATATCGACAAGGGAGACTGGTACCGAATCAGTTTAGAGGAAATCAATCAGAATAGAGACAGAGGACAATAACAAGGATAAGAATAGATCTAAAGAAAGGCACAAAAAGACGAAAGGACTAGGGTAAGAGCAAATACACATATGGATGCAAAATATGAAGTAATTGAGAAGACATAGTAGGGATATGGTTGTCAATGACAGTCAAAGTCCAGATAAAGTCCGTGAGGGTGAAGGGTTCCTCAAGTGTTGATAAGTCATTTTTGCAGTTTTGAGTCTATGAGGCGGAACAATAAGAGCAATACTTGACCGTGAGTTCGCCACAGGTGTGCTTTGATTTCTTTTACGAAGGAATTAACCGCGAGTTAATTAACAATGAGTTAATAATTCCAAAATGAGGAATAATTCCAAAATGAGGCCAATAGAACATGGCTTCTGTACACAGTTTTGATGAAGAATTGTTATTGGAGTTCGTAGTGAAGCTTAACATGAAACTAGCAGTATAGCCTCGCATAAAGATATAGAATAGTCCACTTATATCATACAATTCTACGTGACACACATGGGTAAAAATGATACAGCTACACGAGAAACGCTTGATTTGATGGTTAACGAGAATGGATTTAGTAAGGAATGTTTACATCATGACCCCGAAGTAGAATATAGAGATTGGTACGACTTTGCCTGTGGAGGTGGAGCTGCATTCGCTAACATTGGAGTTACTTTTCCTGCTTTTAAGTTAATTTTGAGACAACAGGTTGATGGTCTTACCACATTTCAGGCTTTTAAACAGTTGAAAAGAGAGGGACTGCGGAATATTTACCGTGGAGTCCTTCCACCTTTGATTCAGAAGGGCACCTCCTTGTCTGTCATGTTTGGCGTTTACAATAAGAGTCAAAGAACATTGTCAAAAGAGTACCCTAATGTGAACAAAGTTACACTACAAGTTACTTCAGCTATGCTTGCTGGAAGCATCGAGGCGATTTTGACGCCGTTCGAAAGGGTACAAACACTACTATCTGATCATAGACACAACAAACGCATTGCCAATTCTGTTCATGCAGTGCTTAAAATTTGGAAGCACTATGGCATCAAAGAATATTATCGAGGCTTTACAGCAATTTTACTTAGAAACGGACCAAGCTCTGCAGTGTTCTTTACTTGTCGTGGACCCCTAAAGGATTTATTTCCGGGACCACAGACACAAATTGCAAGTTCCCTGGAGGATTTTGTTAGTGGGGCTGTGCTTGGAGCTGCAATCAGCACAATGTTTTATCCACTGAATGTCATTAAAAGCAATATGCAACGGCGTTTAGGTGGAAATTATGTATCTATCTGGAATACTCTGTTATTTGTTTACAATTCACGCGGACGAAAGGTTTCAAGGATGTTCTTTGGAGTCGGTGTCAACTTTACCCGGGCAATAGTGTCCTGGGGAGTTATAAATAGTACCTACGAATTCCTCAAGTCTATGTTAACAATTCAGTCTGTATCATAAAAACAGGCAATGTTACCGTTTTGAAAATTAGTGTAGTGTATTTTTTTACAATACAACTACTGCAAAATGCAGTTTTTATAGTTAATTCTACACAATGTTTTGAAGCTGGTATACTCTTAGTTTTTGTTTATATTTCAGTCACACTCATGAATGTTAGGATAATTAAAGCATTTATGTT